>JASDQU010244753.1:46342-69860 GCA_032191745.1 Picea mariana | reverse complement strand
AAACTTGTCTCATGAGAATTAGAAGTCGTTTGCTGAACATTGTTGGAGAACTACTTTCCCTTTTTTGCATTAGGTTAAAATCTTGTTTCCGAGAAATAAAATTTTGAAGTACCTTCTTGCAATAAGTAGATTTCCTTTCTGCAAATAGTATAGAACTTCTTTCTGCAAAAGTAAATTAGAAAGTTAGATTAGAGTAGGCAATCCAAGGTTCTTATACATTCATCAGTTTAGATTGCAATTATGATTTCAAATCTGTAGAACTCCAGCTGTATCAGCACAATTGTGTTAGTGATAGTGTTTGTTTTTTTTTAAAACTTCCCTACTACAATTAGATTAGAGATGCTTTCATAATCTAGCATAGTCTGTGCACAATTATCTTGAGATAACAGACTTCCCTGGGTTGACAATTTATATTGAAAACTTTGATTTTCTATTCAATTAGACAATTAAAGTGCCCAACAGTTGGAAGCACAAGTCCAGTCACGGCGAGTCAGTCTGGCATTCGATCACAAACCACTGCAAGTCATGTTGGAGATAGGTCATCAACCTTTGCAAGCCATGTTGAAGACCAACACCCACCCTCTGTAAGTCATGTTGGGGGCACGAGTCTAGTCACTGCTAGTCATACTGGAAAAACGTCACCAACCTCTACAAGTCATGTCTGAGATCAACAACTAGTAAGCACGAGTCACACTAGAAGCAAAAGTCTAGTCATTGCTAGTCATATTGGCATTGAGTCATCGACCTTTGCGAGTCATGTTGGAGTCTTGTCACCAACCTCTGCTAGTCACGGTGGAGATGTGCAACCAACCTCTACTAGTCATGGTGGGGGCAACTCATTGACCATTGCAAGTCATGCTGGGGGCACTAATACTTTTGATAAGCCTAGACGTATAGGACATAATCCTAAGTTCCCTTGTAAACTTTGCAAAGGAGGTCACCTTACTCATTTGTGCCCTGCTATTTCCATGGTACAAGAAACATGGTACTTGTCTAAAGGCCCTTCTAGTTTTGAGTCATCTTCAGTTTCCCAACAATCTAAATAATCTTTGGTTGACAAAGTGGTCGTGCCGATGCAATATTTGGTTGACACCACTCTTGTTTTTTGGGGTGATGCGTCTCTTGACCATGTTGTCTCGCATCCTATTGAACCAGTGGTTGAGGAAGTGGTAGCACTGATGCAATCTTCGATCAATACCACTCTTCTCTTGGGGAGTGACAAGTCTAAGGAAGTGGTCTTGCCGATGCAATATTCGGTTGATCACACTCCTCTTTCAGGGAGTGATGTATCTTTTGACTGTGTCCTTAGGATTTCAAGTTTAGTAGCTTCTGAACAAGGGGGAATTCCACTCTCTTTGAGTACGCTCCCTCCAAGTCCTAGGATGGTTTCCTTTGATTGGAATGACCTTGTAGAGCCCCGCCTTCCTTCTTCTACACCCTTCCAAATAATGGTTGGAATTAATAAATTAGGCATTCGTCGAACTATTGTAGATGAATGATCCTCTGCAAGTCTTTTATCATCCTCATCTTGTCAAGCTTTGGGTTCTCCTAAGATTGTGTCAGCTACGAGTGAGCTGCTGGATTTCGACAAAATACCTAGTGAATGTTTGGGGGTTCTTCCTCAGTTGCTTATCACATTAGGTTGGAATAATGTTCAAGTTGACCTATTAGTGGTGTCAGCCATGTCGAATTTAGTGTGCTTCTTGGGCGTGATTATGTGTATGCGATGAATGCTATGGTGTCTACGCTCTTTTGTGTGATGCATTTCCCTCACAACAAAAACATTGTCACTATTGATCAAATTTCATCCGATAATCACCATCCTGTTTTGGATTTGCCTCAGGTTTCCTCTTTATGCATTCATAATGTTCGAGTAGACTCTTCCCTTCCACGGGTGAATTATGTGGCATCTTATCCTCGGTGTTCAATTGCTCCCAAGAAGGATCCTTTACAGTTATGTTTTCTTTCTTGAGACAAGGTCTCGACAATTGATCAAGTGTTTTATCCGGTGGGGGCATGGGAGCCCTTTCTTCCCCCTATTGGTCCGAGTAATTTGATGCTTCCTCTTGAGTCTGATCTTGCTGTTTGTAAGACCTCGAGCCCTATTTTTTTGAGTTGTCAATCCCTGGTTCCATAGATGTTGAGTTGCCTTCAGATGAGACCATCTTTGATTATGGATTTTCGACCTCCTCCTGAACTGGAAGATTTATTGGTTGGTTACCAATGAAACCCTTGGTTTGAGCCTAGCAATCAACTCTACCTAGAGCACTACTATGCATAAGATGCAAGGCTGTGTGGTCCTCTGTACATATTGTATTTTTAGGGTGTCATATTTTCAAGTTCTGTATCCCTTAATACTTGTCTTTATCAGAGGTTTCTATATTGGACTTATTAACTTCTGGATAAGTGTTTTTGGTCTTATATATAGGACTTTGGAGACATTTGCTTTGGTACCTTTTCTTCCATGTCGACCCGTTCTGACATGTAATGATCTTGAAACTGGCATATAGGTTAGATTTTCCCCTTCATGCATTTTTGCATTATCTGTTTCCTGTTTCATTTTGCCTTAGGATCAACCCCACTGAGTTGTGACATAGAACCTTCTCTGCTGTTTAGAAGTGTTGTAATTCATGTGGTAGAGCCTACCTTCCATGGGTGTCCTAGTTTAGAATCTTTTTTTATTCTAGCACCTATGCTGCAAGATCTTTGTTAGGATTGGGAGTCCTATTTATCCCTGCCATGAGTTTGCATTCAAGCTTCATGCTTCTTACCTTGTCTTATTCAGGCCGTTATTCGCAAGACTCCCTCTCTTATATGTTGCTCACAACATCATTATGGAGTCCATAGTTTAGCTCTTTTTAGACTCCTTAAAATTTAAAAGATTTCTGAGTGACCTTGTTCCTTTTACACTCGTTAAACAATCCTGAAGGAACGCCTGTTCAACACAAGTTTACCCCTTTTTTAGACTGAATAGACTAATTAAGAAAAATGTATACTCTAGCCTATGGACTAGAAGAGTTCTCCTTAGTTTTGTTTTATACTTTTTCAGGCTCAAGAGACTAAATTTATGAAAATGGACAAGGGTGTCCATAATTAATCTCTTTTCGGGCTCCTTAAATATGAAAAGATGGTCGAGTGATCTTGTCTTTGTCACACTCATAAAATGGATTTGAAGAGATGTATTTTCGGTATAATCTTAACCCTTTTCTGGACCGAACTGACTATATACGAAAGAGGAATACTTTGGTCCATTATTGGCCATAAGAGTTCTCCTTGGTATTATTTTATTCTTTTTCGGGCCCTAGAGACTAAACTTACAAAAAATGCCATCATGGGAGGTTTACTTACTAAAATTGAGTTGTAATTGCATTGCATATGGACTGCTCGTGCTTTTAGGCCTAATGCTAGCTTCAACATGCTGTTATTGAACCCCTTGCTTATGCATTCCTACCAGTTCCCGGTGCTGCAATTTATTCCTTTGTGACTCGACACCTTATCCCTGGAGGAAACATTCCACGAGTGTCCTTATCCTGCACATGCTTCCTTGCATTGAGCACAGGTGTGTTCCTTGTGCTCTAGAACTTGTTTGCTTGCCCGTGACACTCGTTTCCTCCACTGTACTATATCACTCTTTTATTCTTTTTTAGGCTTTAATAATATGAGAAAGACAAAAAAATAAAAAAAACCAAAAAGAGGGGGGAAAACATCTATCTCTTTTATTAGCAACAATTTTGTCTCCCTTGAACAAAGCACAATTTTGAGTCATGACCTCATAATTTTGGGTTTAGAATGGATTTAGGAGATTTTTTTCTTGTTTTTGAGTTTTATCTCCCTCGGTTAGTTATTCTTCCAACCATATGGAGCATTTGTTAATGCCTCCTGTGTCACAAATGTATCCCAATTTATAGTTATGCTTCCTGAGTCACGTAATGTGTTGTGCTTGTGTTCAAGGGAAAGTTTTAACTTGAATCGACCATTCTGCAGTTAGACTTTGACCTTGCAAGTCAACCTTCTCAAGTCAGTCTCATCATCATGAGTATTAGTCTCTTTGTTTGATCTCTTCCAAATATTTGGCCTTCCACCACCCCTCGTGCTAGATGATGGAGGATGCCTTAATGCCTTCATTCCAACGAGTTCCCTCCCATCGACTCCGACACATTTTACTCTGGGAGAAATCTCTAGAGTTATGTTTCATACCTTGGGGCTTGCAATCATCGGTGGTAGGTTCCCTCACTATTGATAGTGGGAATACCTCAATGTCCCCTACTTGATATACTTTACCAGGTGTTCTACACCAACTCATTTATTCACACTTGCTAGATTGTACCATGGAACCTTGACTCCCATTATCATCATCGGTGGGTTGTCTCGCATTTGTTAATGGTATACATCCATGACTAGTAGTCAAATGATGTCTCACTTTGTTTGACTTCAACACAACTATTCACATAGTGTAGACTTGTACCACAATGAATCTTTGTGAAGAGTTCGGGTGAAGTACAAACACCACATCTTATGTGCTCCTTCCCAACTCATATGGTGCCACCTCACAAACATTGATACTTGCAGAGGATCAAATTTTTCATTCTCTTGGTCCTATACATCCTTTGTTCTTGATCTTGAGACATAACTTCACTGTGTATCTATTCGTGGCTATGATATACTTTGACATGGATCCACTGTGTATTTTTCATGCCATGATTGCTACTTCATATTTATCACCCGGATCCACTGTGTGTTGTTTGTGGCCATGGAAATTAGTCATACTTTCATACGTACCATGGATCTGTAGTGTACTTGCTTTGGCGGCCATGCTTATATCACTCCTGAGAATGGGTATGCCCGACTTGGGAAGCAAAACTCTTGCTCGATATTTGCTAACAATTATTGTTTTTGGATTAGTTGTTCAGGAACCTCCATGGATACTTCAATGCATCCTCTCCTCTCAGATTTCATAATGTATTTCGACCATAATTTTTCCCTTCTGACCTCACAAATTAGGGGGAATCTGTTATAGCACAAAATTCCACACCTATGCATTTGTGCCATGGCCCAACCCTTTCCCAATGCTTGCTATAATTTTCCCCAAAATACCTCTCAAAAATCATTTAAAAAACATGCCTTGAGAGAATATCTGTGGGTTTTCCTAGTGCATCACGCGAACATTCGTGAATTTCCACACTGCAACTTGTGGATGCCCTCAAAATTTGTGAAAAATAAAATAATTCTGTGTTTTTGGGCGAGTTTTTCAATTGGGATAGTTTCCCAATGACCCTTGCCCGTACACAATGAAATTCAACTTCCCAAACCTCTTTGGGAAGATATAAAACAACCATGGAAGGCTAAGGAGAGGTGAAGTCCCTTTATGCAAAGTTATGCTGCCAACATCTAGCAAGCCTCCCTTCCCTATAATTCTTTGAGCAATATCCCCTGTAGTCTAGAAACTCCTTTTCCAACACTTCTTTCTCATGGTATGTGACTATAAGGTGTATCCTTATCCCTATTCGAGTCATTGAAGGAAGATTACATCGGTTGAGTTGATGCTTGAGGATTCCTGGACGAACTCAGACAATTGGCTTCAAGATGGTGCCTAAAGGCTGGACAAGGTTGTAACTTACATTTTCCACTTGTTGATAATAAAAGAGTTTGTCTTCCCTCAAATTTTGTCTTCAATGTATGTTTATCTTTACGCTTACTTTGAATATGGCATATAATATGCACATGCTTTTGATTGCATAACTACTTGTTGTGGCCACAACAACCCCCCCTTTTTTCTTTTTTCTTTTACAAGCGAAAGGAAAGGGGTCCCCTACTAAAATTTCAATCCTATTTTCTAATCCTCTACCGCTTGAGCCTAATGTTATGTCTTTGCCTACTTTGAGGGAGTTGGAGGTTTTATCTTGTTGGATGATTGTTTTTTATGGGTGCTGATTTTTCCTTTCGATCTGATGATTTCAAATTTCTTCATGATGCTTATTGACCTATGATGTTTCATTGACATTTGTTTCAACTATTCGTAGATTCTGAAGAGTTTGATGATACAATGTGGCTACAAGGTTTGATGTTTTATTGCATGTCCTCGATGAGGTTGTGGCTAATTATTTGTTGATTGACGAATTCAAATTTTACATCCTCTTGCTAACATGTTATGTTTCATGACTGCATACTTATGCTCTCGCATATGAATCCTACTCTTCTGTTTTGAATTAACATATGTAGTATTAAGACACTCATCTACAATCACCATGCTATTGTTCAATAAATATAACACCCTCTTATAATTTGGTGAAAGGTAGGGAATATATTCTTTATTATATTAGCTAGTCTTCTTTTGATTGCCTAGTTGATCTCATTCTTTTGTTTTGCAGGAGCAGGTTTGCAGAGCCAGTTTGATCACATGACCGCTCCAACCTTGAGAGGCTTGTGAGGGAATCTATTGATCATTTTCTACAACCTTGACTTTGATACTTACCGAGCCTCCTCTTTCTCTATTTCCCTGAGGTCCTAAGCTTCCAATGTCGTAGGATCCATATTTCCTACAGACCCATCCCCAAGCTCTTTGGATTGATCTCTACTAGATTCTTCTTTTGGCCTCCCCTCTCTCCCAAAATCGAGGCTCAAGGATTATTGGGTTTTCTCCTTATTTTCGTCTATTATTTCCTCTAACCAAATATCATAGTTGGATTCTTCCCATCGAGAGTTGTCCAACGACTATAACCATACTTAAATCTGATTTTTGGATTGAAAGTTATGGCATCTCAAAGTTTTCTAAGTATTCACTCACCCTTTCCACCTTACGGCCACGTGGTTCACTCTCGCTTGTTCCGTTCGACTTGGTGTCGACGTGTGGTGCTGATGTGGCATACACCACCTTCCCTCATCACTACCAGAATTTTTTCAGACTCTTCTTCCCAGCCTTCTGATCACATATTCCGACCAAGACGTTGGAGCTTCATTGTCCCTGGATTTCACAGTTTTTGTTGGAAGAGTTCTTATCTGATAGCTTCATGGCTACATTATCCATAGAACATAGTCTATCAATGAATATTTGTTGGAAAAATTTCCTTCACAGTCTTGGATCGAATATTTGTGCCCAGTCTTTCGCACCGTAGCACGGTTTGCCGACAATTCAGTGGACAATTCACAAGTTCAATTGGACGCCAAATCCCTTTTCCCTCCATGCGACCAAACACTGGAACCACAACTTATTTATTTGCAAATTTTCACAAGCTTAAACCTCGAGCATATTTCCAAAGAAAAACTCTTCTAATCCATCGGTCTTTTCCCTGAGTGAACAATTGGATATTTTTCGTACAAGAATATTCAGGTTACAACTTGGATGGTCGGAGTTAACACTATGAACAATCTTTTTCATACTCCGAATGAATTTTAATTGTGACCATTTATCATCACTGAAAGGACGATCCAGATCTTTCGCATGCAAAACAGAGCTATGAGGGAATATTCCTCGATACCCCTTGTCGATACCTTGAAACTCCACAAATTTTCTGGATGCCGAATAATTAGCTCCGACTACACATCATCACTTTTTTTCGGGCTTTAACCTTCAACACCCAATTCAAAGAAGGATGATTCTTTGATTATTTGCTTCTATACCTTTGTACTGGTATGTTAGAAAGGACTGTGAAATAGCTCCCCCAATGGATGATGTAGATTTCTCCAAATATGTTGAATGACTAGATCTTGCTCTCGAAGTTAATACATTGGGATGGGAATTGAACATGAGATAGGAAGATCCCAATGCAAAGTTATAAATGCAAACTCTACCATTTTCGAGGTTCGATGGAAATTGACTAGAACCATTGATTTGGTGGGTTTTCTCTTTTGCAGGTTCAAGAATTAAGGGTCTAGATTAACCCACTGACCTGGTCAATGGCTGTTGAGTGAGAAATTTTAAACAACCATAAATTGTGCTACAAATGGCGGAATGAGGCCTGCGATACCTCATTGGAAAGGTATTGGACAAAAGAATGCAATGGTATGGGTCTCTAAGCTGAAAAATGGATAGAAGACATCAAAAAATAAAGAAAAATGACAACCACGGATTTGGGGGGGAAATGGCCATACCAACTTCAAGCAGTCATATCCGGGGCTACGAGTAATGAAATCAAGCCCAGGATAGCTCGATAGAAATATGGAGAAGAGAAAAATAAGATAAAATAGAAAATATGGAAAGATTGAGAGTGTAAATTGATCAAATATGCAAAAAACAAAGAGAACCCGAATTCAAGTGAAGAACCAGCTATGTAGACTTCAAACTGCTATATCTCAAGCTACAAGCAACAAAATCTGGCCAACAATAGCCCAATGGAAAGCTGATATAGAGGAGAAAAATCCAAAAGGATTTTGATTAGTAGGAAGAAGCCAGAAACACCTAGAAAATTTCGAGGAATAGAACATAACGCCAATGATCATAGTCAATGATTGTTTTTTAATGAATATAATTTGTAAACTACCATAGGAAGAATGTAACCTCCGAGGAATCTCTTCATTTTCCATTTATAACTCCCACATCCATATTTTAGAAATGTCAAAAAAAATTGGGGGAAAAATGAAACGAATAGGGAGGAGAACTCAAGGGTATCTCCTACTTTATAAAAAGAGAACTCATAGGATAGAAAGGGACTTTTCCCCTTTGTAACAAAGGATAGTATTTTTACTTCTGAGTAATAAGGAGTAGGAGGCATTTCATAAATTTGTGGCTTTGATAGATGTAGTAGAGACTATTATTTATGCATTTATCTTCAACTTGAGTAGGTAGGATTATGTTGTATGGATTATTTTTGCACTCTGTTCTGTTTGCTCATGCTGTCACATGTTTCTTCATGGGTACAAAAATGATGTTATAGATGTATTATTCAACTATTTGTCTGTCCATATGAAACATTATTGCTTTCATTTACCATTAGAATACATGAACTATTTTGGTTATGATAGTTATCTTTCTCTGTACTCATTCTATTAGTTTTGCTCCCCGGGTAGGTTAGAAGTAGTAGGATTAGATTAGTTTTCTTTAGTTATATTAGTCTTATAATTATTTAGAACTCTTTGGGGGGCAATTCACTGTCTTTCCCTTTTTATTATTTTAATTCTGAGCAGCAGCAAGGCCCATAAACGTGCGATAAACGCTACCCCAAACAAGAGTAGTTCTGATTCGGACCTGCCATCGGGCGTTTTCCCTTATCTGATTGAACGTGTCATTTTGGCACATTAACACTACTTTTGTTGTAGCCCATGTTTTGTATATATCTTACAAGTTGGTTCTGGTAGAATATCAAGATCCCTTCAATGAATTGGAGTGGGGATCGACATCAGACGATGTTAAGCCCTAAAGTAGAGATCATAACCAATGTGGGATAGTGCAAAAGAGGAAAGGGGATTTCAAATTCGTAACCAACACAACATATCCAACACTCAAACTAAGCCATACAATGTGTCATATCCAACACAAACATTAACCTACAAATACTCAACCATAAAACATGACATATCCAACACAAATAACCACCAATACAACACATCATGTCCAACACACACTCATCCACAGTCACTCAACATCAAACACAACATATCCAACACACACACTCACCCATAAAACACGACATATCCAACACACACACACACTCACCCACACAGAGGAGGAGATGTTAAAAAACCATGCATATTCATCCCCACAACCAATCGACCATTATCTTAATAGGAATGCCTATTACCCTTGTGAAAATGTTGAGACATATATGTCAAGTTATATGTTGTCATGAATTAGAGCTCAAAACTAACGTGGGAATCATAAAACACAAGAGGAGAGGGGATTTCAAAGTCTTAACCAACACAAAATATTCAACACACACATACACTCACCCATAAAACACGACATATCCAACACACACAATCACCCACACAGAGGAGGAGAGGTTAAAAAACCACACATATTCATCCCCACAACCAATCAACCATTATATCAATAGGAAGGTCCATTACGCTTATGAAAATGTTGAGACATATATGTGGAGTTATATGTTATCATGAATTAGAGCTCAAAACCAATGTGGGATAGCACACAAGAGGAGAGGGGATTTCAAAGTCCTAACCAACACAACATATTCAACACACAATCTTATCCATAAGACACAACATATCCAACACTCACACACGATAACAAAACGTCCCATAGAACAGGAGGGGATGCTGGAAATAATGCACATTCATCCCCATAACTAGTCAACTATTATGTTAATAGGAGGGAATCTACCCTTATGAAAATGTTGAGACTTATATGTTGTCATGAATCAGAGCTCATAACTAATGTGGTATATCAGACAAAAAGAGAGAATATTTTAAAGTCGTAATTGACACAACATACCCCACACATGCTCACTCATAAAACACAACATATCCATCACACACTTGCCCATAAAACACAACATATCCAACACATGTATTCACCCATAAAACATGGCATACCAACACACAACACACACTCACTCATAAAACACACTCACGTATAAAACATGACATATAGAACACACACACTCACCCATAAAACACAATATGTCCAACCAACGCACTCACCCCTAAAACAAAACATATCCAACACACACTCACCCGCAATACACGACATTTCTAGCACACACACGGCATGACATATCCAACACACAAACACACCCACCCACATGACATGGTATATCCAACACACACACACACACACACACACACATGACACACTCACTATGAAACGTATCATATCTAGCACGCATTCACCCACATGACATGCTCACCCATGAAACAATACACAACCAACACACACATTCACTCACATGACACACTCACCCACAAAATACGACATATAAAGCACACACACTCACCCACATTAGACACTGACCAATCAAATGCAACATATCTCATACACACTCACCCATGAAACACAATGTATTCAACACACACACTCGCCCATCAAAAATGGCATATCTAGTGCACACACTCAACCATATTAGACACTAATCCATCAAATGCGACATATCTAACACACACTCGCCTATCAAACACAACATATCCAACACACACCCATTAAATAGGGCATATATAATACACGCATTCACCCACATGACACACTTGTCCATTAAGCATGACATATCCAACAAACACACTCACCCATCAAAAATCCAACACGCACAGTTACCCTCGAAATAGGCATATCTAATGGAGACACTCACCAACATGACACACTCATACATCAAACATGGTATATCCAACACACACTCAGATATCAAGTATGGCATATCCAACACACACACCCACCCATCAAACATGGCATATACAAGACACACACATCCATCAAATATGGCATATCCAACACACCATGCTAAAGGTGTCAATAAACTTCCTAATGACAACTAAATTATTAGAATATTAGATGTACTATCCTATTCTTATAAGTTTCTCTATACTTTGTTTGATGTCTTCAACCCAACTTCAACGATAAATATATTTGCATTCACAATGATTAAGCTCATTCGTAATGAATATATCTCATGTAACTAAGATTGTTTTCATTGTTCTCTTTTACCTCATAGCACAATTTATTAACCGTAAATGCAAAGTGTGGCCCTAGTTTAGATTATATAGATACAAAACATAATTATACAAGAAGAAGGGAGTAGAAGGGCCACTACCTTTGTGAACAACTCCATTGGCATGAGAATTATGGTACATTGGGACTTATATGTTGTCATGAACTAGAGCTCAAAACAAATGTGGGATAGCACACAAAAGAAAAGGGGATTTTATAGTCATATCCTACACAACATATTTAATACACACTCACCCATATAACACCACCCCATATCTGACTCACACATTCACCCATAAAACATGGCATATCCAATGCATACACCTACTTATACAACACATCATATCCAACACACACTCACCCATAAACATGACATGTCCAATACACACTCACCTATAAAACATGTCCTATCCACCACACACACTCACCCTCACAACACATACCACGAAGGTGGAGAGGAGGCTGGAAAACCATGCACATTCATCCCGACAACCAATCAACCATTGTGTTAATAGGAGTGCCACTACCCTTATGAAAATGTTGAGACTTATGTTGTCATGAATCAGATCTCAAAACCAATGTGGTGTAGCACACACGAGGATAGGGGATTTCAAAGTCTTAACTAATAGAACATATCCAACACATACACTCACTTGTAAAACACAACATATCCAACACACACTTTCACCCATAAAACATGGCATATCCAACACACAAACCAAACCACATGACACATCCTACAGAGGAGTGGATGTTGGAAAAATGCACACATTCATCCCCACAACCAATCAACCATTATGTTAAAAAGAGGCCCACTACCTTTATGAAAATGTTGACACTTATATGTTGTTATGAACCAAATCTCATAGCCAATATTGGATATCACAAAAGAGGAAAGGTGATTTTAAAGTCACACACACACACACACACACACACACCCATAAACTCAACATATCTAACACACGCTCACCCATAAACCATAGTATATCCAACACAAACAGTCACCCCTAAAACACGACATATCCACACACAACACGACATACCCAACACACACACTCACAAAAATGACATACCATATCCAACACTACACTAGCCCACATGACATGGCATTTCCAACACACACACTCACCCACATGACACACTCACTTGGCAAACATGGCATATTCAACACACAATCACCAATAAACACAACATATTCAGCATGCATACTCGCCCACAAGACACATTCAACCAATAAACACAACATATCCAGTATGAACGCTCACCCACACAACATACTCACCCAACAAACACAACATATCTAGCACACATACTCACCCACATGACACATTGACCCATGGAACACGATAGATCCATCACACACACTCACCCACACTACACACCCATGAAACACAAGATATCTGGCACACACACTTACCCATCAAACACAACATATCCAACACACTCTCACCCACCCACATGACAAACTAACCCATCAAACACAGCATATCCAACACACACACTCATGACACACTCACCCATGAAACACGACATATCCAACACACACACACCCATCAAGAACAACTTATCTAACACACACACTTACCCATAGGAAACATTCAACCATCAAACATAGGTAATATCACATTTACGCTCACCCACAGGACACACTTGCCCATCAAACATGGCATATCGAACACACATACTCACCCACACAACCCACTCATCCTACAAAAACTATATCCAATGCCACACACTCACCTTACAAAGATGACATTTCCAACACACACACTCACCTATAAAACACAACATGGCCAACACAACACACTCACCTTATAAACACAACATATCCAACAAATGCATTCACCTATAAAACACAGCATGGCCAACACAACACACTCACCTTATAAACACAACATATCCAACACATGCACTCACCTATAAAAAATGGCATAGCCAACACAAAACATTCACCTTACAAACATGACATATCTAATACACACATTTACCTATAACACAACATATCCAATGCCACACACTCACCTTACAAAGATGACATTTCCAACACACACACTCACCTATAAAACACAACATGGCCAACACAACACACTCACCTTATAAACACAACATATCCAACAAATGCATTCACCTATAAAACACAGCATGGCCAACACAACACACTCACCTTATAAACACAACATATCCAACACATGCACTCACCTATAAAAAAATGGCATAGCCAACACAAAACATTCACCTTACAAACATGACATATCTAATACACACATTTACCTATAACACAACATATCCAATGCCACACACTCACCTTACAAAGATGACATTTCCAACACACACACTCACCTATAAAACACAACATGGCCAACACAACACACTCACCTTATAAACACAACATATCCAACAAATGCATTCACCTATAAAACACAGCATGGCCAACACAACACACTCACCTTATAAACACAACATATCCAACACATGCACTCACCTATAAAAAATGGCATAGCCAACACAAAACATTCACCTTACAAACATGACATATCTAATACACACATTTACCTATAAAACACGACATAGCCAACAGACACGTTCACCCATAAAACAAGTCTTATCCAAAACATGCACTCACCCACAAAATACTACATATCCAACACACACACACACACACACACACACACACACACCTTGAAAACACAACATATCCAACACACACACTCTCACCCACAGAACACAAAGCACCCATAAGACAAGGCTGACCCAACACACACATACACTCACCCACACAACACAACGACCAATAAAACAAGGCATATCTAACACACACACACACACACACAAAAAAAAAAAAAAATGGCAAATATCACATACACACTCACCCACACAACATAGTGACCCATAAAACACAACATATCCAACACATACTCTTTCATCCACACAACACAATTACCTATAAAATGTGGCATATGCAATGCACACACACATGTACATGCTCATCCATAAAACATGACATATTCAACAAATTCACCCATATAACATGCTTACCCATAAAACAAGACATATCCAACACACACACACACACACACACACACACACACACACACACACACATGTACATGCTCATCCATAAAACATGGCATATCCAACAAACTCGCACACATTCAGCCTACACAAACATGCCATATCCAATACACACATACACTCCCCCATAAAACATGGCATACCCAACACACACACACACACACAACATACTCACCCATATACCAACACATATAGTCACCCACATAACATGCTCACCCATAAAACACAACATATCCAATACACAATACACACACACACATGTACATGCTCATCCATAAAAATGACATATCTAACATGCACACACACCCAAACATGACATATTCAACACACACTACATCTTCAACACACACAACATATCCAACACACACACACCATATCCAATACACACACACAAAACATCTCTCTCTCTCTCTCTCTCACACACACACACACACACAACACATCTCATAAAGGAGGAAGGGAAGTTGAAAACCATGCATATATCCTTTTAACCAAACAACTATTATGTTAATAGGAAGGCCCCTACCCTTGTGAAAATGTTGAGACTTATATGTTATGAACTAAACCTGGGAACCAATGTGAGATAACACATAAGAGGAAAAAATATTTTAAAGACATATACAACACACTCTCACCTATAAAACACCACCACTACCTTAAAGAAAATGTATAAAAAAAACTTACATTTTATTGCATTCTACTTTATATACAAAATTATACACAACCAAACAAAACATAAATTGACATGTCAAGTATGGTTCATAAATATACAAGATAACTAAATCTAATTAAACTATAAAAAAAATATTTTGCAAAAATAACTACATTTAATTATAATTTAAAATTGTATTCTATTTAAAAAGATATAATTTCATAATTAAACTATAAAAAATTATACTACATGATGACTAGATTTAATTAAAAAAAAAAAATTAAAAATGATTATACTTAAAATTATATAATTTCACTATTAACTAAATGTAACGTTTGCACCGTATGGAACATCACTCAACCTAACCAAACACAAACAAAATATTTCAAAACCATGTCAGGAATTATTTTTACATATAACAAACACAAACATATATTTCACAAACATTGCCTAAAATTACTTTTAAATATTTATTTATTTTATATTTAAATTAGAATACCTTTCCACACATATCCATGAATTGTTTCCTTCTTAAAATTCAACATATCTATGAAGTACAAAGAAGAAGAATACGTCGGGTCAGATATCGGTTGAGCTAAGAAGAATTTCCAATTTCGATTACCTCCGTTTCGCTCCGATCTAAGTTTTTTTAACCTGAAAATTATGAATCCTGAGAATCTAGGATTAAATTAGTAGTAAGAAATTCTTTCAAACACTATTCATAAGAGCATCATGATTTATCTTACCCTAGCCATAGCAGAATTATAATGATTTGATGCACTCAGAGCCATAGATTTTCTTCTCACCATGAGATAATGATGAAACATAAAAATCAAAAAATTAAAAACAATAAAATGAAGTTCACTGCAAAACACAGAAATCATAATTCAAGAGGGAAAAACTAAAAGATAAAATGTTGTAAGTTGGCCAATACAAGAAAGAAAGACAGAAAAAATACAAAACTAAAAGATCAAATGTAGTAAGCTGGCCAATACAAGAAAGAAAGCCAAAAAAAAATACAAGAAGCAAACAACTAAAATGAAGGTTATAGATCACATTGTCTTCCAAAGTTCAGTCCATTTTTTAATATATTTATGTATGTAATTTATGGCTATTTTGTAGATGGATCCAGATGCAGCCTTCATGCAGGTTATCAGTGATATGTTAGCTAGTCAGCGAACCATGTCTCAATCCTTGGCTCAGGTCGCTGATAGATTGGATATGGTGGACATTCAGGGCACACAAGCCCCACTTACAACACACAGGAACTCAGGGGCAGGCAGTAGAAAACAGTTACCCACTCGCACATACACCTCTGCGAGTAGGATTCCACGTCCGTTGTTTCCCAATTTCCAGAGGGAACGCCTGGCAACAACACAAGGATCGATAGCACAGAGACCACCCACTCATGTAGAGGACATTACAGAGTATCGGAGGGAGTATGCATCATTGGGTCGTGACTTCCCTAAGGATATGATCTTAGTCGAGTATTGTGGACTCAGACTCACGAACCGCCCCAGAGAGCCACAAAGGGAGGGCAGCAGCCGCAACAGTAGCAGGGGCATAACATTGATTTCATCCGAAAAGTTGGTAAACTCACCATACCTTCTTTTGACGGATCATCCAAATGCACCGTCGGAGCTTGGGTACAGACGCTAGATACCTACTACAAGCTCAACCAGATGACTGAACCAGAAGCCATCAGTTTCCCTACCTTACACTTGGAGGGTGAGGCACACAAGTGGTGGTATCATGGATTGGTGACACTAGGGCACAGTCGCATCACCTCCTACAGAGAGTTCACAGAGAGACTTATGGATAGATTTGACAGGAGGGATCCAGAGATCCATTTCAGAGATCTAGCCCAGTTGAGACAAACTAGCATAGCAGAGACATTCATCTCAGATTTTCAGAGGGTAGCAGCGGCAATGACAGATATATCTGAGCCTCGTCTGATCATGTTATTTACTGAGGGGCTTACAAAACCATTGAGAGGATGGGTGAAGGCATACAGGCCTCACACCTTGCAGGATGCCATCTGACGCACTAGAGATTTGGCGGACTCTGTGCCAAAATCTAAACCATTTACCAAACCTTTTGTACCACATAGAGACAAGGATCAGAATAATCCTCGAAGGGAATGGAAGGGCAAGCCCAAGTTAGATGATGATACGAGAAAGGAGTTGATGAGGAAGAAGCTTTGCTTCTCTTGTAGAGATCCTTGGGTCCCCGGGCATAAATGCATGGGGAAGGGATAGATCCACTACATTGAAGTGAAATCAGGCAATGAGGAGGAGGATGAGGATATTCAGGCACCGACAAACAGTGATTCAGAGACTGAGACTACTCATGAGCCATATCTACAACTGAGGAAACCTCAGATACCGGCAAAGGCACAACCCAAGGAGGAGGCAAAGCCTCGTAGAGAGGTGAAAGGGGGAACCATAGCCACCCTTTCAAGAGTACCCAGGTACAACATTCTCAGGCTTAAGGGCTTTGTATAGGAGCAACGCATGACAACTTTAGTTTATGGTTGGTCCACCCACAGCTTCATAGATGTGTCCTTAGAAACCAGGAGGGGGTTATGCACGAAGGAGTTCGAGGGATTCCATGTGGCAGTGGCTGATGGATACACAATGACATGTTTGGACATGATCCCCGACCTAGAGGTCAAACTAGGCAACTACACCTTAACATACACCTTCTATGTAGTTGACCTATCAGATACTAATGTCGTATTAGGAGTACAGTGGTTATATTCATTGGGAGAGATTGGGTTCAACTATCAGACGTTGACCATGAGCTTCAGAGATGCCAGTGGATCGAGAGTTGTGCTGAGAGGCATGTCTACAGGAGCACCTCGAGTAGTATCAACAAAGAGGATGGAGAGGATCTTTCATCACGGTGATGTGGCTTACGCAATAGAGTGTTTGATCACCACGTGGAAGGATTCTGAGGGTAGGGAGCATTACCATCCATAGATCAGAGAGCTTATGGGTCAATATGAGTCAGTATTTGGGCTGATACCACCAGGGAGACCGCCCGACAGGGGTTTTGAGGACATGATTGAGTTAGAGACAGGGGCTACACCAGTGATTACATCACCCTACAGGCACCCCAATAAATTCAAGGACGAGATTGAAAAGGGAATCAAATAATTTCTCTCTATGGGGCACATCAGACCCAGCATGAGTCCTTTTGCATCTTCAGTTGTCCTGGTACTGAAGAAGGATGGCACGTTACAGATGGGCATCGAGTACAGAGCACTCAACAAGAAAATGATCAAGAATCGTTACCCCATTCCACACATAGATGAGTTGATGGATGAGTTACATGGGGCAGTCTTCTTCATTAAGATTGATCTACGCTCAGGATACCATCAGATCAACATCAGGGAACAAGACATTGAGAAGAAAAAGTTCTGGTTCCATTTCAGACACTTTGAGTTCTTGGTCATGCCGTTTGGATTGACCAACGCACCAACCACTTTCCATTCTTGCATGAATCATATCTTTAGAGTGTAGTTGAGGAAGTACCTCCTGGTATTCTTCGACGATATATTGATCTACAACAAGACATGGGATGAACATCTAGCACATTTGGGGGAGATCTTGGATATTATGCAGGCACAGTCTTTATATGCCAAAGAATCCAAATGTGAATTTGGCATGAGAAAACTAATGTACTTGGGGCATATCATCAGTGGGCAGGGAGTACAGGTTCATCAAGAAAAGATCAGGGCCATTCTGGATTGTCCAATGCCCAAGAATCTCACAGAGCTGAGAGGATTCTTGGGTTATGAAGTTACTACAGGCAGTTCATCAAGGGTTTTTCACAGTTGGGAGCACCACTCATAGAATTGACCAAGAAGGGTTCTTTTCATTGGACAGAGGAGTCACAATAGACATTCGAAAAAATGAAGGAGGTTATGAGCACATGCCCTGTTCTAGCCCTTCTAGACTTCTCACAGCCATTTGTCTTAGAGTGCGACACATCAGTGTTGGGGATTGGAGCAATTTTTATGCAGGGGGGCCACCCCATTGTGTTTGAGAGCAAGAAGCTCAACGAGTCGGAGATACTCTACCCAATTTACGAAAAAGAAATGCTAGCGATCATGCATGCTTTAACCAAATTCAGGCAGTATCTGGTAGGAAACAGATTTGTATTGAAGACTGATCATAACAGTCTCAAGTATTTCCTTGATCAGAAAGACCTCATCGAGAGACAACAGAAGTGGGTCTCCAAGATCCAAGCCTTTGACTTCGACATTGAGTATGTCAAGAGAAAAAGGAATATCGTAGTAGATGCCTTGTCCAGGAGGCCAACAGGATGTTCGATGATGGACATTTGTATAGATTGGAAAGCTCATTTGTTGGTGGAGTATTCCCCAAAAAAGTTTGCTTGTGAGGTGATGGATGGACAGGTGATTGATGATAGATACCGGGTTCTTGACGATGTCATTTTCTACAAGGACCAGATCTACTTGNGGTTCCAGAATCTACCATGAAGGGGAAAATTATGAAGGTGTTTCATGATTCGCCTACAGCAGGGCATCAGGGCTACTTCAAAACCTATAGGAAGATCAGGGAGAGATTCTCATGGAAGGGTCTCAAGGATGATGTGATGAAACACATCCACGAGTGAACACCTTGTCAAAAGAACAAGTCCGAGCAAACACACTCTGCATGGATGCTACAACCTCTACCCATTCCAGAGCAGAAATGGGAGAGCATTTCCATGGATTTCATTAGAGGCCTTCCTAGAGTGTAGGGCAGGGACTGCATATTTGCGGTGGTCGACAGACTGACCAAATTTTCACATTTCTTCGCCATACCCACAGACTACAAGGCCATACAAGTAGTAGAGTTATTTTTTCGGGAGGTATTCCGATTGCACGGGTTACCCAGGTAGATAGTCAGTGATAGAGATGGGCTCTTCATTAGCGCATTTTGGCATGAGATTTTCAGATTGACAGGCACAGAGCTAGCCATGAGTACCAGATACCACCCACAGACAAATGGACAGACATAGATAGTCAACAAATGGGTGGAAGGGTATCTGAGGAATTATATGGGGGGGGCAGCAACATACCTGGGTGAGATGGTTACATATGGGTGAGTATTGCTACAACACAACTTACCATATGTCTATCAGGATGTCACCGTTCAGGGCATTGTATGGATATGATGCACCCTCCTTTATGGAGACTTTGTTTTGGGATAACAGGGTCCTAGGGGACAAGGAATGGGTGGAGGAGAGTCAGAGGATTCTGCAATCAGTGAGGGAGAAATTGCAGATGGATCAGAACTAGCAGAAGATATATGCAGACCGACACAGAGACGAGCACAGTTTTGAGGTAGGGGATTTGGTTTTTTTGTGATTACAACCATACAGACAGTCCTCCTTGAAGAGGAGTGGAGTAGAGAAGCTGAAGCCAAAGTTTTATGGGCCATACAGATCCATTAGGAGGATAGGCGAGGTGGCATACGAGCCAGAGATACTGGAGGGTAGAAAGATTCATAACGTCTTTCATGTCTCTTGCCTTAAAAAGGTCGTGGGACAACATATTAGTATTTCATAGGAGTTGCCACCCTTGGATGAGGAGGGCCAATTGAAGCTAGTTCCGGAGAAGGTACTAGAGCAGAGAGAGCGTAGGTTGAGGAGCAGGGTCATCAAGGAGTGCTTAGTTAGATGGAGGGTTCTTCTAGTGGAGGATGCCACATGGGAGGGAGAGCATATTTTGCAGCACCCAGGATTGATGTTGCTTGAGGACAAGCAATCTCGGGAAGGGAGGACCGTGATATCCTGTTCCCAAGAGTAGGCCAACAGGGAGTGACTTAGTAGTCTATGTGTTCCCGTAGACTATGGTCAGGCACAAACAGGGAACAAAATGCAGAAATAAGGGTGATTTGGTGGCTAAACGATGAATTAAGCCAAAAAGCATAGGAAAAATCACTTAATCCTAAGTCAACGAAGAATTAGAACGAAAAGGTGCTAAAGGGGGACTTAATTAATTAATTATTCACCTTAGGAGGAAAAGCGCCTAGCTTAAGTGAGGTCAATGGTGAATTATATCAGGAAGAGTAGAAAGGGAGGAATTTGACCTAATCTTCATTATGCATTGTTATGATTTGATGTTGAGAGTTCCCAGAGGAGGAAGAGAGTCGACCTTACTGTTTTGTGGATTTCTAGAGGAAACCACCACCATTGATCGATTTCGGTGTTGAAACACACCCTAGCCCATCAGAGATACCAGCCAGGTATTTCACCGAGTTATTCAGGAGTATCCAGTACAGAGTGTGCAACTTAGCCAGTGAGGGCGCAAGTCAGATTGAGGGTTTATGGAGTTGCACGAGGTCTGAGCTCAATTGCAGTTTCCTTCCAACCCAGTTGAGATCTAGCCAGGGCGCTTTGATTGAGACACTTCCCATCATATTCTAACGGTGGAATCTTGCAGAGCGCATCATCCAACCATTTAGGGCGTAGTTCATCCGACAAGACATTTGGGGTTGCAGACAGAGCATCAGGATAGATCTGGGGAACCCCTTCCGACCCAGTTCCACATTTGGTGAGACGATCGTTTCGAGTCCTATAGTAGAAGATTTTGTTGGTGGAATCATTTGGGGCGCATCCAATGTCCCAGGAGGTGCACCAACCCCCTAGGGGTCTAGATCCAGTGCCTCAGAGATCAGATCTGATATCCGACGCTCATCCATTTCAGTCTAGAGGCCAGGGCGCTTTTATTGGAGTAGTTTCTAGCTCATTCTGACGGTCTATCCTTTCGAACGAGTTTTCCAGCTGGTAGCAGTTACCGTACTTCTCCGGAAACACATATTTTTGCCGATCTATCCGTGCATGCATCAGATCTGCATTCATCTTCTGATCACGGATATTTTTATACTATTTGCTTGTATTCCAGTGACGATCCATGAGATCTAGCTGATGATTATACTCTATATTTCTAGTATGTTATTGTATTTCCATGCTTGAGTCGCATAATATATGTTATTGGGCAGTTGATGTTCTTTACTTCTACATGCAACCTTTATATATTGTTTAAACCATAAATACACAACATGCACATGCAATAATCATAGTATCTCAAACACACAACTGAAACGCATCCAGAAACCCCCGGTGTATCAGATCTACGAGACAACACATTAGATCAGTAGAAAATATTTTGATCAGTGGGATCAGGGATATTTCAGTTTTCACCTCTAAGGCTACACCAAAGTCCAACTTGCAAATAGTAATGCTCACAAGTCTATTGGTCATTACAATGACCATCTAGTGATAGAGAAAAAAATAATCCCTTTCTTTCTCTTGAACTCTTCCTTTTAAAGCTTAAAACACATTTGGCACCTAATGCTCACATGCAAATTTAGTAATTTAGAAATTAACTTAATTGGATTATTCATCCCGCCATGTGTCACCTATATGCAAGTTTGTACAAGAAATTACTAATTATTATTTCATTTAAATTATTTTCCCTCACCCAACTTTTGATTCCCCTAAAATCACTCCTAGGTGTTCCCTAGATACCCTCCCAAAATCCTAAGGAAATAATTTAATATTTTGTTTTATTTAATGGAATTCCACTTAACTCATTAGCCTACCTTTTTTATAGCTTGTTTTTCAACTTGAATTAGGACTCTTCTCATTCACCCTTCATTTCATTTTGGATCTCATGAAATTAATTTTCCCATTAATCTAATTATTTGAAATACAACATGCGCATCTTAGATCAACTCAATTCCTAGATATGTTTTAATTTCATTTTCACTTTTAGTCAAAATTACTAAGTAATCACATCTTGACTCATTTAATGATTTTTTTACTCGTTTCTAAAGTATAGTGAAATTTAGCATTTGACTAAATGGAAATTTCTAAGCACTTTAACTTGTACCCTACCCTTAGATTAATTGTCATTTTTACTTTTACACAGTGATCTCAAATTTTATAAGAATGATAAGGGTGACATGCATGCTCTTCCCTTCAGGACATACTTGTGTACTCCAATGGTGCCATGCGTCATGTACTTCAAGTATTCATACTTGAGCATTGGGAATGGTGGTGCAACTTGTAGAGACCTTGTTAACTATGTCGTTGCCCCTGTTTGGGAGACTACTAGATGCTTAGGAATAATGCCTTCACCTTATTGTGTGCCCCTTAGTTTTCTCTCGTGAGTGATCAGGTCTGCC
>JASDQU010244752.1:62512-92518 GCA_032191745.1 Picea mariana | reverse complement strand
TAACTCTTCAGTTATCACGTTCTTCATCTTTGCTACCTCAATGCTTTCTTGGCCTTCATCTTGACTAGATGTGTCTTCCATCAGCTGAGTATCTTGTTCTTCCATATCACCATCATTTTACAAGATGAACGAATATAAATCGGAATGCGCAGAGTAAAGGGGATAATTGTGCGGTTTTTCTTGGCTACTGACCATGTACTTCAACAATGTTTCTCTGTATAGCCTTCTCTGTTTCCCAAACACTGGGATAGTGGCGTAAGACATATCCAGCTGCAGGGTTCCTTTCACTTAGCCCCCCAAGACTGGGATAGCAACATTCCATACTTCGGTGGGATGTCTGCAACCACCACATCCATTACCATGCTCTTCGCAGGAATCTGAACCAAGGTGATGCATAGGTCCTTGATCAAACCAATACATTTAACTTTGTTGGAGTCGAATGAGTGTAAATCCTTGTATGGTCTGGTGACCTCTAGTCCCAACTTTTCCATTACTGCTTTAGGCATCAGATTGTGGGAGGCACCCGAATCCAGCATAGCGTTATGCAAGATCAAGTCGTGTATGTTTAGACTGATGTAAAAAGGAGCGACCTCACCAGTATCATCTCGACCATCTACTTCAGGTCCGAAAAGAAGTTCAGGATGATCATCAGTAAGGTTCACAGTGTCTGAATGATTTACTGATCCAATGGTTAAGGCCTTCATGCCTATATCAGGTTCAATGGCCAGTGCTTTAATTACCTGTGAATGATACCCGTCTCTGTTCATCAACTCTATAAGTGGGATGGGAATTTTTATTTTTTCCAATTTTCGCTCAAGGCTAAAGGGTGTAGGAGCTCTGCTTTGGTTCATCATTTCTGGTTTGTCCACCATATTCTTCTGGTTGGAAGTACTTGGTGGGTCAACAGGGGAAAACTCGGGCTATGACGACCTTTTCAGAATGGTAATGTTTTTCTTCACGGGAGCATCGGCTTTATTCTTCTCAGGAATCTTCTCAGCAGTACCTTTCTCAGGAATTTTCTCTGCAGATGGCTCTGAGGTTTTCTTGGTTTCAACTACCTTATTTGTTTCAGTGGTCTTTTTTGGAGAACTCCCTTCTATATTCTTACTCCGTAGATTGTACTGTCGATGTACCTCTAGAATGGCATTTTCGAATGCCTGTTGTTTTGCATCTTCAGCTTCTTCACTTACCTTTGTTTGATTTAGCAGAAAGAGTTCTTGCTCTTATTGGGTAAGGAAAATAGCCTCGTTGTCGTGAATGCCCATGAGATTGATGTGAGTGTGCTCCAATTCCTCAATCACCTCCCCCCCTTCATCAACATAATTTTCTTGTAAGGGAGTTCTAATATGCTGATCTGGACCTCTCTGTTCTCTTTGATCCCTAGGATCTCTCTATCTGATTTGAGGAGGGTTTCTCCTGAAGTTCATATTTCGAGCCTGAGGAGAAGGTGGATTGTCTCTGGGAGGATTTCTGTCTGACACAGTAAGTCTTTCCATCATTAATTCCACTGCTCTGGTCAAAGAATCCAATTTGGAATATGAGGTCGATGTGGAGGGTTATTCTTTAATTGTGACTCTCCTTTTTGACCTCTGTCGTGCTCTTTTTGCCAACAAATTGGCCTCCACACTAATAGCACTTTTCTGCATGTCTTCCAGAGTGGTATAATTTCTTTCTCTTAGTTGGTAAGACATGTCAGCATCAAATCCATCAGGGAATTTAATCAGTGCTAGACCCTGTGGGGGTTTGATTTCAGTTGGGATTGCATTGTACAGGTTGTTAAAATGGGTGCAGTAATCCTGTACCGTCTCGCCTTGATTTCTTCTTATATTTTTGTATTTTGACAATATCTAGAGAGGGTTTTTCTTTACCTCCCATCTATCAAGAAAAATCCTTTGGAACGCTACAAGGTCAAGGACTGAGGCGGACGGTAAAGCTTTGAACCATTTTTTGACGTCACCTGTCAAACTTTGGGCAAACAATCTCATTTGAACGTCAGCCTCATCAACTTCTTGCAAGTCAAAATAATCATTCATTTTGTCAACATGTTGTTGGGCGTTTAATGGTCCCGTTGCATTGAACTGTGGAAGTCTTGTTTGATATTCTTGGGGCATGGCATGTAATGGCGCAACCAACACCAAAGGAGCATATCAAGCTGCCATGATGGGAGGAGGAGGTGGAACGAAAACCTAGATGGTCGGCGAGGTAGCGACTGAAGACGAAGACGAGGAGGGACTGGATAGTACTAAGGGAGTGATTTGTGGTTTAGTCATGGGAGACAGAACTTCAGGGGTTCATGGTTGCAACACAGTTGGGTCAAAGACGATACCAGTCACAAAACTATTAGACTGTGTCCTTACCAGGTTTCACTGTGAAAAGGTATCGAGGTCAAGGTTTAGAGAGGAAGCCGACTTCCCTGAAAAGGAAGGAGACTTATGAAGGGGAATATGACTCACTAAACCTGGAGCTAAGGTCTTTCACCTGAGCAACTGTTCGGGGTTATCTATCCCTATCACAGGTTCTGGGTCTGGATGAGATCGAGTGTGAACTTTCTTGGGAGCCAGAAATCTTTTTGGTTATATATATATATATATATATATATATATATATATTTAATTTTGTGAGTCTGAAAATAATATGTACAATGTTTGATCAACCTCTGAACATTACTTTCTTCTCAAATTTAAACGTTCTTTTTAGGGGAAATAAAACGTGAAATTATCAATTTTTAGTTCTTTCCCAGTGGAGTTGCCATTATGTTAGCACTTGGTAAATTTCCTAGAGGTTGAAACAGAAGAAATCTACAAAGGTAATTTTATCCAACCACTTTTAAAGCTTGGATCTAGCCCTTCCAGCTTCAGAGAGGGATCTCTCTATAAGATTTAGCTATGTTTCCAATTTTAGATATTAGGCTAGGTAAAGAAATAGGTCGTTTTTTGTTGTAAAGGTGTTTTATGAAGTGGTTGAAAAAGTCTACACATCCATTGGGCTATGGGGTCTGCGTTTTAATAAAATATGAAATACAACCAGAAACATGAAGAAAGACTTCCATAGGGCGAGATAATATACTCACTGGATATTTTAGTAGCTTAAATGATGGACAGAAGAAAATATGAGAAAGATAAATTCAACTAAGAAGCAGTTAAGAATTCCTTAATTGAAAACACCAGAAGATAAACACTAAAATCTTTAGAGTCAGAAACAGGGTATCTAAGATAAATCCTGCAACATTCGCTACTCTTAAAGATTAGTTTCAGAAAAACAATATGATCACAAAGCAAGAATAACATTCAACTTAGAGAATAAACATCACCAGTGAATACATGCAAGAATCCTGTAAAAGTGCCTCCTTTTCATTAATGGTAGATCTATTTAAAAAATGTTATAGTCTGATAGCGTCAGGGTGTGAAGATCAACAACCCTCAATACTTCGAAAAGTGAAGTATTTATAACTCAAATTACAAATGTTTCTGTCATAATTGATCATGATGTGATAATCCTATTTTTAGCCTAACCGATTTAACTAATCAAACTACTTGATGACTTGGTGCAACTGCACGCGGAATTTTGGGTAGACCATTGATGAAGCCTTCGCATGACCTCATCTGACTCGACAGGTGACTGGACCTGGACAACTCATCTGCTAATCTAGAAGATCGCAGAGTTCCTCCCATCTGAGATGACTAGGCACAGTGACTTTGAGCAGTCTTCGATACACTTCGTCCATTTCCATATACTTGGCGAATGTGGGCTTAGTGAGGAATATGTATCGAATCTCGTGTTGGATACTGATGTCCAACTGAAGGGAATCCAGGAAGGCTTTGCTGGTGATGCTCCCTTGTATGCCAGCAAACTTGGAACTATCCTTAGACACTACCGACAATCTCTTTTTGTAATCTAGGAGTGTCATCAGTTTATCATTAATAACCTTCAGACCGGGGAGACCTTTCTTCTGGAGAGCCTCGATCTTGCTGAAGAACCTTTGTACCCCCTGGTCCATGATCTGAACCTTTTCTTCCAATTGAAGCATTAATCCTCTCTTGGTCAAAACTCTTTTGACCTCAAGGATGGTCTATGTTATGTTCTCTATCTTCAGCTCTTCTAGCTCTTCTCTGGTCTTTGAATTGAGGAATTTGATGATATCATTTGCCTGAGTTGGTCTGTCTCCCAATTCTACTTTGATCTTCTCAATAGCCTGTTTACTCCTCTGGACCAACTCGTTCTGTTCAAACATGATTTGGATCATGGGCAAAATCTCATTTATGGACTTTGTGATGTTAGTCCATACATTCTCTTTGACTTCAGCCAAAGTCTTCCCTGCCACTGTTTGCTTTTGGAGCTGTTGTAGCTCCTTCTTGAGTTGTTCAGTTACCTGCTTTTCTTTGGAGAGACTGGTTTGGAAGGAAGTTTTGAGTTCCTGGAGGCTGTCAACTTCCTTTTTAAGACTGCTGATCTCTGTCTCTTGCAGGTTCATCTTTTCCATGGATTTGGCGAGGTCGACTGTTCCCTCTTGTGGTGTCACTAGTGTTGCAGATGGAATTGATGTTACTGCTGTTGTGCTTGCTCCTGAAATTGTAATGGCACTCAATGGAATGACTTCCATTGGTTTCATCTGTTCCTTCTCTTTTAATAATCTATCCATCTCTACTTCCATTTCTTTGAGCTGCGCATTCTGCTCCATGAGCAGTTTGAGCATTTCGTCCTTCTCACCTTCTTTCTCCGCTATCTCCTTCGCCTGTGAGTCCTCCGTAGGTGGGAGATTCAACTGTTTCCTCAAGGAGGCGATGTCTTCATTCTTTTTCTTTATCATCTCCTCTGCAGCTTTAACGTTTGAAGGATCACAGCTGATCTTGAGGACCATCTCCTCCAAAGTCTTGATTCTATTGTCCTTTGCAAAGGATGATATTTTTTCCAGCTTGAGCTGTGTCTGAGCATTGTTCAGTGATACCTGTAAATTTGCTGCAGAAGCGGAAGCATGTGCCAATGTATGGAATACCATCTCCCTAGTCTGTTTGTGCAGATCCATCTGATCTGTTGGGTGCGCGTCCTTCATATGGAATTCGAAGGTGGCCCTCTTGTAGTCTGTAATTACCTTGGGGTCTGGTACTTGCGCCTGGAGGAAGGCCATGTGCATCTTGCCCTTTTCTGTGTCAAATGCAGATAGCAACCTATGCTGCACAGTCAACGTCTGCTTCTGAAATTGAGCATAAGTACTGCTTGTAAGGGTCTGATTCTTTTTCTTAATCATCTCGTACTTCTCGAAAATGCTCAACTTGGGCCCAGTCTTGCTCAGCTGATGGTCCAGTGGGGAATCCAAGGATTTCTTTGGCACTGCTGGGGTGATTTCCTTATATAAGCTTGAGCTAAAAGGTGGAATGACAGATTTGACCACTGTGGTAGGTGGGGCTTCTTGCTCCCCAGTAGGGCCGGGAACTGTGGTTGTCTTGGGCCTCTTTATGTGCAACTGGAACTCTTCAGATGATACCTCCGTGACCGAGGGAGATGACTCTTGTCGAGGCCTTTTTTCCTTAGGGACCTGAGGAGTGGTCATTGGTGGCACAGTGGTCGGGGGAACCTACTGTTCCACTTCGACCAAGGTGTCAGGCACCCACACTTTTTGATTGGCAAATTTTTCAATTTCAGGCTTGGACACATGTACATACGGGATATTTTTGTTCTTCACCTGCATTTCTGAGATGATCCCATGAGGATCATATTGCCATGGGAAGCTCATAAAGAACTTCATTTCTTTCAACATCCTGTCAGCTTCTTCCCCAGTGCCTCGACTGTTGCAGATGAAAGAACCAATCTACCCCTTGATTCGAAGCTGCTACTTCTTCTTCAATGATACGAAATGAATATCATATGAATTCATGATTTGTCTTATGTATTCTAAAGAAAATATTCTTACCGGCACATACTTGGGTAGCTTGTAGGGCGCCAATTCATACTCGAATACTCTGATCTTGGTGTGGTTTTGATACAGGTACCAATCCCCGATCTTTGTATTGTCTGAAGGATGCAGAATTCTCTGGACTTCGTCGTTGATGAGAGGCTCGGGCCTACCGCTCAACATGCTTACCACAGGGTGGTAGAACAAATCAATGAATTCCTTGAAACTATATTCTGTGGAGTGATGCTTCAACAAAGAGGTCCATGCTGTGACTGGCTGAGGCCTTCCATCTGCGTCCATTTTCTGCATGGAAAAACTAAACTTATCTGCCTGATAGAAAACGAACATGTAGGCCAATATTGACGAGTATCTGAACATGCCTTCTATGCCAAAATTCACGAACTGTTCATGAATATTGTCTGCCAAGAATGTACTGAAATCAAACTGTGTGGTGGGCTTTTCATCATTGGAGAAAATGGATAGAAAACCTAGAATGGGCTCATCTACCCATTGGTCGGAATAGTACCCTAACAGAGCATAAAGGGGGGAAATGACCTGGTTTCCCTTGGTGGAGAACATGGAAGACGGGTAAAGGGGATTTATGGAAGGGAATTGAGTGGAGGTGGGAAGGAAAAGCTCGAATATTTGAGCTCTCTAGGGAAAAGTCATCTTTTGATATAACTCTGTAAGGATTTCCAGGTTGAAAGGGGACGCAGAGTCAGCATGGGGAATTTGCATCATCTGGTCTATGTCTTCGGGCGTAATGAGAAACAGGGTGTCTATGGATGAGGATATGACGGCTCTCTGTTCGGGAATATAGTGAGCTTGGCATTTAAGTACAAACTTGGGAAAATGATGGATCTGGGGAAAACGGTACTGGGGTAAATTGAACTCCCAAAGTCCAATTTCATCGCTCTGGTCCAGGAAAACCTCCCTGAGCCATGATTGAAGATCTGAGAAATTGAAATTGCATTTGGTATCTATGATCAATCTGTCTTTGTCGACCAACGGGATTTTGTCTAGGTCAACAGGAGGTGAGAGAAAAGGATTCTCCTCTCTTTCTGCTTGTCTTGGCTTTGGCACCATCTCTGCAACAGTACCTACAATAAAAACGAAGTTAGTGGGGTCGACTGACTGTGGATGAAGGCGACGGGATGTAACGGAGGAGCTGGCTATGAGTTTTTCTCGTGCGATGAGTGAACAGCGAAAATGGGGGAAAATGATAATTTTATTTAAAAATGGGGTCGGTTGGGTGTGGGAGACAGGTCAGCTGGATAATGGATAGGTTATCCAGTAATAAATGGACAACGGGCCACTTGGGGGTGAGATGGCAGGTGACGGTGGATGAAACATACGGACGGGGGATGTGGTGGCTAGGGATTGGAGGCAAAAGTCGTGATAAGGGGCTGGTCATGAGTGAAAGGGGTTAGGGGACTGACAACAGTTATGGGATGGGACATAACTCGAGAACAAGTGGAACAAGTGGAAGATGATGTCCACAAGTGACGGGAGCTGTCAGATAGCATATGGTGATGGGACTTTGGGACAAATAGACTGACGCCACATATGATAAGGGGCCCACCAGAGGAGAAAACCATTTCGGAACCCCCCCCGCTTGGTTAAAAGCAGATCATAAGGGGGGGTCTGAAATCCAATTAGGGCCATTGATCTACGCGCCTTCTTCCTGGCCACAGATCTTAGTGTGTCGTTTATCACTCATTCCGGACCACCCCCCCTCCATTAAAGGCAGAACGGACGGGGGGGTCCGGAATCCAATCTAGGCCGTTGATTTAAGCACCCGTCCCTGGTCCATCCAGATGTGCACAAATTTTATTACCGATTCCGGACCCCCACCTGGTTAAAAACAGAATGGTTGGGGGGGTCCGGAATGCTGTGTGCACCGTAGATATGAGCGCCATGATCTGGACCATCAAAATGTGCAGGAAACATAAATGAGGAGCGAAAAAGCACATATGCTGAGAAAAACTTAGGATAACTGCATTTTATGGGTTTTTCTCTAACTTTCAAATAGACAACACCAAGGGGTTTCGACCAAACTATCTTTTAAACACTTGGAACATGGTGCAATATTGACATCAAGCTAGTTTTATTGGAATGGAACAGTACAACAACTAACCTATGTTCTAACCTAGTTTCCTATGACAATTAACCCAGATTAAACTGTTGGGTTAAGAAATTACTCTACCCTAGGGCTATCTGACCAGGATTAGACAGTCTAGTCAGATTTATTCACTAATCTAACCTAGACAGTTTGGCTAAGATTAAACTGTTTAGCCAAATCATTCACTACCCTATCAACATCAAATTTAAAAGAACTTGACCATGCTTGAAAAGTATGACCAAGTTGCTATTATTGCATGGGGCTTTTATTTCAATTCTTTTATGCCCTCTTTTCTTTTTCTTTTCTTTTTTCTTTTTATTTTTCTTTTCTTTCTTTTTTCTTTTTCTTTTCTTTTCTTTTTTCTTTTTCCTTTTCTTTTCTTTTTCAAATTATTTGCAGAATGAAAAATCATTTGTCAACAAAAACACTAGAGACAAATAATATCTCAGTCACCAGTTGATTCCCATAATTTATGGGGTGATAACACTCCCCAAACTCTCAATCTAATTGGTTACATTAAGCATTTGAAGGTCATCATCCTTGTTGATAGTGGAAGCACCCATAATTTTATTCATCGCCGCATTGCCCAAGAAACTAATTGCTATATCCGTGTCGTCAATAATTTTCAAATCATGATTTCCAATGGTGGGTCCATGAAATGTGGGGGGAATTGTGAAAATGTGTTTCTCCAAATTTTTCAGTACCACATTAAATATCATATGTTCTCTATCGACACGGGTGATTGTGGCATTTTGTTGGGTGCAGAATGGCTAAGGACTATGGGCCCCATTCTCATGTATTTTAAGGAATTAACCATCCAATTCAACCAGGAGGGCCAAAAATATAAGTTCCAAGGAATCACCATCAATTCCCTAGAGATCATCAGTTCCCATCGCATGGAAAATATCCTCAGAAAAGGTCATTCTGGCATTATTGCACAACTCCATGCCATTTAATCCACTGAGATACCCTATATGTCGCAAGACCTCCAATCCATCTTCTCCAAACATAATTTTTTTTTCCACTCCCTAGGGACTTCCTCCTTGCCATGGTGTTCATGATTATTACATTCCCCTTGTCCCCGACAACCTTTCTCCCAATGTTCGTCCCTATCGTCATCTATTTTCCCAGAAAAATGAAATTGAGAAAATTGTTCAAGAATTTCTCATAGCATGTGTTATCTATCCTAGTACGAGCCCCTACTCTTCTCTTGTGGTAATGGTCCTTAAGAAATAAGGATCTTGGCGCATGTGTCCTGACTTATGTGCCCTCAACAAACTCACCAAAGAAAATTTCCCAGTCATGTCATTGATGACCTCTTGGATGAATTGAGTGGTGCCCAATTCTTTACTAAACTTGATATTCGTTATGGCTACCACCAGATACATATGAATGAGGAAAACATTCCTAAGACTGCATTTCAAACTCATGAGGGCCACTATAAGTTTTTGTTCATGCCCTTTTGGCTTGTGTAATGCTCCTTCCACTTTCCAAAGTCTCATGAATCATGCATTTTTTCATTTTCTCCATCATTTTGTCTTAGTTTTATTTGATGATATCCTCATCTATAGTAAAACCTGGACAACCCATCTTTGTCATGTGGGTTGAGTTCTACATCTACTCTCTTATCACCAAATTTTCCTCAAACAATACAAATGTTCTTTTGGAGCCTCGAAAATTGAGTACTTGGGTCATATTGTTGGTAAGGCAGGTGTCAGGGTGGATCCTAAAAAGATTGAAGCTATGCAGGATCAGCCTCACCCAAAGACTCAAAATATTGCATGTATTTCTGGGTTTAACAGGCTATTATCACAAGTTTGTTAAGAATTATGGCAAGATTGCAGCATCTCTCACTGCTCTCTTGAAAAATAATTCTTTCACTTGGACTCTCGCAGCTGATCAAGCCTTTCGAACCTTGAATGCATCCATGTGCACTACTCCATTCCTGGCCCTTCTTTATTTCACAAAGACCTTTGTCCTAGAAAGTGATGCTTCTGGGAGAGGAATTGGAGTAGTCCTTATGCAATATGGTTGGCTTTTGTCCTTTACCAGCAAAAAACTATCGGAGAGACATTTGGGAAAATCAATCTATGAAAAGGAAATGTTGTTATTCTTCATGCAATGGATCTTTGGCTCCCTCATATATTGGGGCAATGGTTCCAAATTAAGATAGATCATCAAAGCCTCAAGTATTTTCTAGAACAACACCCTTCCTCCCTGGAGCAATAAAAATGGTTGACTAAGCTCTTTGGATATGATTATGAGATAATTTACAGGAAAGGAAAATACAATGTGGTTGTTGATGAACTTTCAAGAAAATATGAAGATGAAGGGTCCCTTTTTTACCTCTCCTTCATTGTACTAGATTGGCTCCAAGTTGTTTTCCAGGAATTTCTACACGATCCCAAAATTTCACATCTGATCCAACAATTGTAGGCCAATTCTCCAATTTCCCCAGGGTACTCTTGTCACAATGATGAGCTTCACTACAAAGGCCAATTGTATTTAAGTAAACATTCACAACTTAAATCCATGGTACTTTCTCAACTTCATGCTACACCCACAGCTAGGCACTCAGGTTTTACCAAAACCTATGACCGGGTCAAACGTTCTTTTTCTGGGATGGTATGGAACAAGATGTTCTCAATTTTGTAGCATAATGTGATGTTTGTCAATGCAACAAGGGAAAAACAGTCAAAGCTCCTGACACACTACAACTGATTCCAATTCCACCTACTATTTGGAGGGATATCTCTATGGATTTTATTGTGGGATTACCTAAATCGAGCAATAAATTAGTCATCATGGTGGTCGTTTATCATCTTTCCAAGTATGCTCATTTATGTGCTCTTCAACACCCATTTACAACCTCCACTATGGCTCAATGTTTCATGGATCAGGTCTTCAAGCTTCATGTCATGCCTCATTCTATTGTTTCTAATCGAGACCCCACTTTCACCAAAAATTTTTGGAAAGAATTGTTCAAGCTACAGGGCACCCAATTGCATCTCATCACATCTTATCATCCCCAGACTGATGGTCAAAATGAATTTGTCAACAAGTGTTTGGAAACATATTTGAGTTTTTTTGCATCAAAAAATAAATATCCATGGGCTCTGTTAGCACTTTGTAATTTTCCCAAGGATGTGGAGGCAGTCACAGAGGCAACATCAAAACCACTTCGAGTCAGGGATCTAGCCCTCCAAGACTCAGAGAGGGATCTCTCTTTCAAATTTATCTTTGTTAGAGATTTGATCTTAGGCTAGCTATGCAAAATAGGATATGTTCTTGGAGTTTTCTGGTTGAGACAACAAAAGAAGATCATTGGACTATGGGGTCTGTGACAAGTTTGAAATTAAACACAGGTTTATAAGGTATTTCCACAGGGCAAGGTAATGCAAACGTTGGATCCTTTAGAAATAAAATGATGTAGAAAAGGAATAGACGAGATAATCAACTACAACAAAAAAGCATTCAAGAATTTCTTCATTGTAGTATCAGAGGGAAAACATTTAGATTTTTAAAAGCTCGACATAGAGTATAGTGGATAAATTATGTGCTAAATCTCCCTTTAAAAATCAGAAAGGGAATAACATAATGACAACTGAGAAGGATCACATTCAACGAAGAGAAGAAACTTCACCAACGTTAACACGCAGGAATCCTGTGCAAAAGTCCATTTATTTCTGGTTGATCTGACAAAATATTACAGAGAATAGCCTTCTGGGTGAAAGAATCAACCACCTTTACATTAAAATCATATGAATAAATAGCAGATATCCCCCAACAAGTTGTGTAAGTCGGTTTTAACCGCTTCGGCCAAAAATAGACACAAATCCACAAAAATCCGGAACTGCAAATTTGGTCGAATTTGCTGAAAATAGGGGTATGCTTAGTCATTCATTTCTCCCAATAAGTGACACCTGTGAAAAAAATGAAGGGTTTTGTTGTATACTAGATTTTTTGTAGAAAAAACCTCCTTCAGTTTCTCAAATTTTGATTCCACCTCGCCGAAACAGTTCCCGCAAAATCAGGACTGTAACAAAAAAAACCAGAAATCCGAAAAATGAGGCTGAAAGACCACCTCTATGCTCCAAACTGGTGGCACTTTTGAAAAAAATGGGAGAGGATTTTTTTCTTCATCCCGTTATGAACAAAAACCTCTTTCAATTTTTAAAATTTCATATCCGTTTGCCCAAAATCCGCTTTTCAAGACAAGGTGTCAAAACTGGAAAAACAATGGTTTTGTGAAAATGTGGGAGGGAGGTTTTGGAGAGGTAAGTGGTATTACGGACCCCCCCTGAGGTGGTAAGTGGTATTGGGAGGGGGGGGTCTGAAATTTCCTGGAGGTGACAAGTGTCCCTCCCAATACCACTATTCTGGACCCCCCCCTCCATTAAAGTTCGAAAAGCACGGGGGGTCCGGAATTTTTTATGTCCGTAGATTTATTTATTTTGAGATATGTGTAAAAGGTGCGCACTATGTTTTTATTTTATTGTTTTTGTTTGTTTTGTTTTTTATTTTATTTATTAAGTTTTCTTTTTACGTGTTTTTTTTGTTTTTAATTTTTATTTTGTTAACTTTTTATTTATTAAGTGTTTTAATTTGTTTTTTCAATTAATGTTTTTTATTATTGTTTTATTTTATTTGTTTTTTGGTTTTATGTTTTAATTATTTAATTTGTTTTAATATTTGTTTTGTTTTGTATTGCGTTTCTTTAAGTGTTTTATATTTATGTTTTTTTAATTTTTTGCGTTATGTTTATTATATTTGTTTTTTAATTTTTTATATGTTTTTTATCAAATGTTTTATATTAATTAATGTTTAACACTAACCTAAATTAACCTAAATACTAACTTAAATATTAGTTAGTTAATTAATTAATTAATAATTAATTTATTACTAACAAGATTAACCTAGCATATTAATATAACTACATTAATTTAATTAATATTGCTTTATTACACTAATTAATCTTAAAAATTTGTCACTAATCATTTATTATTAACCTAATGTTTTCTAACCTAAGTTTGTTTATTCAGGGATGAAAGGCAGGCAAAATGTAGCTAATGGGACAAATGGATAAGGGAGTGAGTGTCATGAAGGTGGATGAAGGATGTAGCAGGGTGATGGAGGACTGGGCGAAATGGATGGAGGGGAAAAAGGAAACAATCGATAGACCAGCCAGAGAGATGTCTTCATCATGGGGGCAACGCCAAAAAGCAGCTAAAGAATCGAGTTACCTATGAATATAGGACCCTAACATAGGCTCCACCTAGGGATTGCAGCTCTTTCGGGAGGTGTCAAGAACCACTAAACACTGAATATGTAGACTGGTGCTTTATTCATTGGGCCAATCCCAAAATGTTATTCTGCAACCTGTACCTGTTTTGATATTGCAACTGAAAACCAAATCAAAATGAACACTGCTGAAAAAGAGATGCTCAGAATGTTGAGCTTATTCACACTCTCCTACCTACCCTATACCGCTGACAATTTTGTTGTTTTAAATGATACAATAATGCTGGTGCAGCCAGTTGAGCAACTGCTCTACTGGCTATACTCTTTCAATATTTTTAATCAATATCAGAAATAGAACTTGCGTAGGCATCATGAAATGCTTTTCATCCTGATCTTCATTACAAGGATCTTGATAAACATGACAGATAATAGAAATACCAGGAATGCATTGTGTCTCTGTGATGAACAATTTCTCCATATAAATAGCTATTGGATCAAGATAGACTTGACCAATTACTAGATATTCAAATTTAACCAACTCAACTTCATGATTTGATGTCATAGTTATGCTCTTTGCATCCTCATGTACTTCCTGACATGGCTACAAATGTTATGGTGGGTTTGAAATGATACTTCTACTGAACACGTCCCTGTAGTTGACTGCCTAATCATGTCAATATCATAACATCCTTTCAGCCTATAGCTGGATGATAAAAAATGGCTTTGACGACACAAGTCATCCAACACATCAGCTATGGGGTCATAAAATGATTTAGATAAGGGTGTCATTGTCTCTATTGGTACTTCATGTCTTACACTGTGCGTTTCAACTAGAATCTGACCAAGATTCCCCCTCAAAATTTGAAATGAATTAAAGCACAGAGGCAATGAATCAAGATGGATCAACTCATCACCTGTTTCGAGCTTCATGATTTCATCTAAGGTTTGATCTTCAAGAAGGCTCAAGGGCTGCACCCTTGGATTGGCTTTTGTATCTCCAATGGCATCTTCAACTGGTTGATCAGAGAATTTTATGTCTTCACTATTTAAAACTGGACTAGAGTTTTTTTTCAGAAATTGAAAATATGATAAACATAAGGGCAAAGTGTTTCCACTTACTCCAAGATTTTCTTCATTTTCCTCATCGCTGTCATGATTGTTGTGCAAAGGCTGATTGTGATATCTGAGTTGTAACTGATCTTCTTCCTGCCAACAACATACTACTGATTTTTTTGAACAGTCCACATCTATTTCAGCCTCATGATCATCATCATACTGATAGAACTTGGATAGATTATCCAAGTAAGAAATTCCATCCAACATGCACATCATATCAGTTGGTTGTTCCTCTGCAAGTTGAAATGGAGCTTCATCTTTGACTACGTCATGAATTGAATACATGAAAGAATCATTATCCAAACCTTGGTACCAAGGATGAGCAGCAAAATGTTTGGGAACGGTGACCTTTTCTTTCTCTAAAATCAATGGAACATGATGTCTTTGAACATCGAGTTCTTCTCTTATGCTAATCCTGCGCAACATTTCTTCCATGGTGCTGGCCAGAATGTCCAGTTTAGCTTCTAGATATGTTAGCTACTCCTTTTCTTTGTTCTTTACCTTTGACCTTTTGATAAGCAAGTTGGTCTCCACATCAATTGCAATGTTTTTCATTTCTTTGAGATTTACATTGTTCCTTTCTCTTAATTGGAATGCCATCTCGGGATCAAAGGTATCTGAAAAATGCAAGTGTGTTGATCCTAGGGGTGGCCTTATATCAACAGACATTGCATGATATACCTTATTGAACCTTGCTGAAAATTATTGTACTATTTCCCCTGGCTGTCTTTTCAAATAGTCATACTCTTCCAGGATGAGAAAGACATTTCTCATGATCACCCATCGATCTAGGAAAACTTGCACAAACCAATGGAAATTGTTAATGCTTGCAACTGGGAGATTTTTAAACCAGTTCTTGACTTTACCTCCCAATGATAGGGAAAACATTCTGATGCAGACATCATCATCTTCTACCTGAAAGAGGTCAAGAAAATCCTCAAGACTTTGGATATGCTTTTCAACAGTAATCTTGGCATTCTCTCCATCAAACCTGGGTAGATTATTGGTGTAATTTGCAGGGAAGTCATGGAGGATACGAGGAAAATCTAGGGGCTTGTATCTGTCTGGGATTTTGGTAGGTACAGGAGGTAAAGCAAGAGGCTTGCAACCATCTGGAGCTTTAGCAAGAGTAAGAGATAAAGCAGGAGGCTTATGTCTCACTAGGACTTCTACAGGTGCATCTAGGATGTGCACAGGTGTATGAGTATGTACATAATCTACAATTTGGGATCTGATCTCTTGAGGATCATCAATTTGCAGATGATCAATATAAACTTCAGAAATATACTTTTGATCAGGCTTAGAATAAGATAGAACATAATTACATATAAAACCAAAGATGTCTTGAATGCAATTTGAGCTTGAGTACCTGGTCTTTCTAAGCTGCTTGGCCATGCTTTAGATTCTTCCTCCAGTGGAGTATTTGAGTTGGCACTGTCTGGAGATAATTTGGAGTCACCATGTGAATGATCTCAGCCTTCTTGTGTCTGGTCACTGTCCACCATTAGTGATCATATCTCGAACTTTGAAGTGTACTACTAGAGAAAGTTCCATAGCATGGTCACCATTCTGTTAGCACTCTATAATTTTCCCAAGGCTATGGAGGCAATCACAAAGGCAACATCAAAATCACTTCAATTTAGGGATCTAGCCCTCCAAGACTCAGAGAGGGATATCTCTGTCAAAATTATCTTTGTTAGATATTTTATCTTAGGCTAGCTATGCAGAATAGGATATGTTCTTGGAGTTTTCTGGTTGAGACAACAAAAGAAGACCATTGGGCTATGGGGTCTGTGACAAGTTTGAAATTAAACACAGGTTTATAAGGTATTTCCACAGGGCAAGGTAATGCAGACGTTGGATCCTTTAGAAATAAAGTGATGTGGAAAAGGAACAGATGATATAATCAACTACAACAAAAAAGCATTCAAGAATTTCTTCATTGTAGTATCAGAGGGAAAACATTTAGATTTTTAAAAGCTCAACACAGAGTATAGTGGATAAATTATGTGCTAAATATCCCTTTAAAAATCAGAAAGAGAATAACATAATGATAACTGAGAAGGATCACATTCAACGAAGAGAAGAAACTTCACCAACGCTAACATGCAGGAATCCTATGCAAAAGTCCATTTATTTCTGGTTGATCTGACAAAATATTATAGAGAATAGCCTTCTGGGTGCAAGAGTCAACCACCTTTACATTAAAATCATTTGAATAAATAGGATATATCCCCCAACAAGTTGTGTAAGTCGGTTTTAACCGCTTCGGCCAAAAATAGCCACAAATCCCCAAAAATCCGAAACTGCAAAATTGGCCGAATTTGTTGAAAATAGGGGTACGCTCAGTCATTCATTTCTCCCAATCAATGACACCTATGAAAATCCCTAATGATTTTATTGTATATTAGCTTGTATGGATAAAAAATCTCCTTTAGTTTTTCAAATTTTGATTCCACCTCACCCAAACAGTTCCCGCAAAATCGGGACTGTAACAGAAAAAACCAGAAATCCAAAAAATGAGGCTGAAACACCACCTTAATTCTCCCAAATGGTGGCACTTTTGAAAAAACTGGGATATTTTTGTGTTATTCATCCCGTTATGAACAAAAACCTCTTTTGGTTTTAAAATTTTCATATTTGTTTTCCCAGAATCTGCTTCGCAAGATGAGGTGTCAAAACTGGAAAAACAGTGGTTTTGTGAAAATGGGGGAGGATGGTTTTGGAGAGGTAAGTGGTATTCCATACCCCCCCTGAGGTGGTAAGTGGTATTGGGAGGGGGGGGTTTGAAATTACCTAGAGGTGACAAGTGTCCCTCCCAATACCACTATTCCGGACCCCCCGTTAAAGCTCGAAAAGCACGGGGGGGTCTGGAATTTTTTATGTCCATAGCATGGTGGTGGAGGATTGGGCGAAATGGATGGAGGGGGAAAAGGAAACAACCAATAGACCAACAAGACAGATGTTTTCATCATGGGGGCAACACCAAAAATCAACTGAAGAATTGAGTTACCTATGAATATAGGACCCTAACAGGCTCAATGGTTACCACTAGTTGAATGGTGGTACAACACTTCTTGCCATATATCTACCTGCATAACTCCTTTTGAAGAAGTATATGGAAAAAATCCACCTTTAGTTCTCTCATACACGCCAGGTGTCTTGAAGGTCTAAGGAGTTGAAAAAATGCTTATAGTTAGAGAGGCTATTCTCCGTACCCTAAAAGATAATTTGGTCATGGCCCATAATCACATGAAGAAATAGGAAGATCAAGGTCACTTTGAACTTCAATTTGCTAAGGAAGACCAGGTGTTTCTTCAAATGCAACCTTATAAGAAAAATTCCCTCAAGGATGACCATTGTTAGAAACTGGCACCCAAATTTTATGGTCCTTATATCGTTCTCAAGCATGTGGGACAGGTGACCTATCAGTTGGATTTTCCCAGTCATTCTAAGCTCCATCTTGTTTTTCATGTCTCCTTCTTAAAGAAGGTAATTGGAACTAAGTTCCAAACTCAAACCGGCCTTCCTAAGTTGGATGAAGAAGGCTCCATCTAGTTGTAGCCACAAGCAGTTTTGGACCAGCGTGAGCGTCGTTTGAGACAGTGCATCATCAAGGAAGTGTTAGCCACTTGGGAACTAACTACCATTCTGCAACAATTTCCTCATATCAAGCCTTGAGGAAAAGGTTGTTTTTAAGGGGGAGGACATGTTTGGGACCTAAGCTCCCTAACCCCTCACATAGGTAGAATAATTTATTTCCATGTAATAAAGGCCAATATTAACAAGGCCTAGAAATAAGGAAGAATAAGTCAAATGTAAGAATACCTAATAGAAACATCTGCTTCTAGAAGGATCTTTCTCTAGATTGTTCTTTTGGATATAAATATCTAGTATAAATAGGAGTAGAGGGTATGAGAAGTTGTGTCTTCGATATTATTATAATAGAGCTCTACTCTGCTGGATATTTCCCCCTTGAAGAGGCAAGTGAACATTGGTATCACTAATGAAGGTGCTCTTTATGGTGTTATTCTGGTATTATTCTAGTATTGTTCTGGTTATATCATTATTTTTATGCGCCCATTTTTAGCTAAAATATTTATGTTCTGCATATTATTTTATATCTAGAATACTACAGTCAAATGGCCTAAATGGTGGGTGTCAAAGTCAAAGAGATCATAAAGATCTACAACAAACTGTGTCCAGGAAACATACCCTTGGCGTGCCTTTCGACACCATTGCTATCATTCTGGATCGAGATGTAGGATACCATAATGAATCTTGGCTAAATCATTAGTAATTCCATGCAAAGAGAAATAGTGTTCCATTTGAGTGACCTAGCCTATGGGATATAAGCCATCAAATTTGTTCACCTCAATTCTGGGAAGGCGTAGGTATCGAGGAAGGTGGGTGGAATGAGAACCTTGGTAATAAGAACAGTCATTGTCTTCCTGACAGGAAGGTTTTTCATAAGAGGTAGGATTCAGGGAGCGGGCCATCAATTGGTCGAGTGTTTCTTTGATGTCTTTGATGTTGTCACATTGGTCATGGAGGATATGAACAGAGAAATTGATCTTGCTAATGTTTTCATTGAGAGTCTAGATGTACTCCTTGTTCTAGAGTTTGTTGGAAATCAAGGTATTGAGTTCTTGGGAACATGTGGTGGTCATTGGGGTAGAGGAAAAAATGGGTAGGCAAGTTCGCACTGAAATGTTTTACAGGTGAGGGGTATCACTGCAAACAGGGAAAAAAAAGAGGAAGAAAATGGAATAGGTGGTGAATAAGGGTGTTGGGAAGAGTAGGTGGAACCAAAAATAAAAATGGTAACAAGTGATAGGTACCGCAATGATCAGGGTGAAAAGGGGAATCCAATGGGACAAGGCCCAAATAAGGGTTTCGGGAAGGGGGTCGGGTCCACGAAAAAAAATGTATTAAAAATGATAGTACCATAATAATCAAGGAAAAGGGAGTAATACAATGGGATAGGTCCCAAATAATGGTGTCGGTGGGACCACTATACTTTTTAGTTTTTATTCCTGTGGAGTTATACTCTGATCTGAATAATATTGTGGTGTCAAAATGCCCAAATTCTTAATAGGAAAAAATGTGTAGTAATTTCGCAACTAGAATGCAGGAGGTAAGGTTGCATGGAAATAGATATTGTATGTTCCATTTATATTTTGTTTTTGTCCCAAGGGTTAGGTTTTTTAGGGTTCCTATAGTCAAGGGTTTTCCCTATGTTATATCTCTCTAATATACATGTGGGGTCGAACAATAGTTGTTGGCCCTCGACCAAGTTTTAGGGAAACTTTGGTCAATTTTGGTGGTTTTGGCCCACTTTTGGACTTCGACATGATGATTGAAGTAGGAGCGCCCCGAAAAAGTGGAGATCATGGATATCACCTATTTTGAGGGTTATGTGGACCTATTGAGGGGTCCTAAATCCCTTTAACTCAATAGAAGGAACCAAACTCGCCACCGAGGCCCAATTAGAATCCACAGCATTTAATAGTGGAACGGTTCTCTAGATCTTATGATCCAACCAAAATAATCTATGGGCTTTACGTTTTCTTGTGAAGGTTTCCTCCTTTGGTTCGGACGTTCTCTTTTTTTTCTTTTTTTCTCTTAGGTGGGACTGATTAAGATAAAGTCGGTATAAATCAACTAAGTGACAAAGTGGGAACAAACTTAACTACTAGAGAAGAGGCTGAGCTTTGGGATAACCCTTTCACTCTAGCATGTAGATAATGATCGTCTACCACAGGCCTAGTACTAATATGTTAACCATGTGGGTATTCTAATTACTGACTGAGATACAAATTATCATAATAAAACATGCATGTGATAAACAATGGCAAGTAAAATAATTCACTCAACTCTAATCATCAATCACATAATAACACAACTATTTATTTTCATCATAAAGATAAGAAATGTAAAACATTGTATCAAATAACTTATTAACAGATTTCATAGCTCTTACTCGTTATTGCATCCATTCATGAGATGAAATAAGAAAAAATTCTTCTCCACATCCAATCATACATGCATTTGATGAAAACACAAACTTGTCTCTGGTCCCAAAAGGACTTCTTAATTAAAGGCAGCTCCGAAATAGTTATTAACAAAACCAAAAATGAGAGTTTCTTGCAACAACCATCGACACTTAACTAATCAGTCAATTCTCCAATTTATAACATAAAATTAACTAAAAATAACAATTAAAGTGAAGCTAAATAAATCAAAACTTGCCACATGGCGGTTTCTTCTATCAGTCTTTCTAAGAGTCATCTTAGGATATCACCTAAGTGGGTGACTCTTCTCGTACTTTGACCACTTGATGAATAGATTCTCACAAGTGTTGACATACAAGAATCTATGTTGTTCCATTAGGGCCGAGTGAATCTCTCTTATCTCTACTGCATGTGCCCGATACTTGACTATACTGGCACTTAATTGTTGCAGCATAACCCGAGCTTTGATCAGATGCTCCATAAACTATCGCACCTGACTTGGTGCCATGTCTGTCACCTTTTCTATTTCTTCAGCCCATGATGATTCTTTCATGGCATGTGACTTGACTATGTTGCGCAAGTCGACAAAGTCATCATGTGTGCCAAACACGGGGAGTCTGATGTATTTCATCACCCGATTGATCTTGATCCAACTTTTCTCATATTGGTCCATTTCTCTTGGATTTCTTGATGAGGTTCCCAGAGACATGTTAACCCAATACTTGACTGATTTTATTATGTGGTCGATGCTACTTTCTCTTAGCACCTGGATGTTCTGTTCTTCGACATCTAGGCCCTTTTGTACCGCACTGATATAGTCGATTATTTCCATGACTTGTTGCACTTTTTCATACCACCTCTCCATATCTTTTCACATGGCCAATGCCATAAGGGTGTCTTATTGTAGCATGATTATCCTTGTAGTGAATAGGTGTCGTTCATCTATAAACTTGTTGTAGGACTCCTTGAATTCTCTCCTTAGGTACACCATGGCCTGTGTGGTGTCCTGGTAATATTTCGCCAAGTGTCACAAATGTTCCAATTACTTTAAAGCAACAACCAACTCCTCTTCATCCCTTTTTTCTCTGTCAAGGGTGGCATCTGTGATAGCCATCCCTGAGCTGATAAGTTCAGATGTTTTGGCATGCTTTGTGTTGATAAGATTTTCCTCTGTAGTGATGAGGATGGAGCGATCTAAAGTGATCCTCCTATTCTTTATGGTTCTCTGGACAATAGCCTTCCTTTTCCGGTCATAAGCGATGGCATGTATGTCGGCTGCTTTCTCTACGGGTTTGGGGATCTATTGATCTACTCAGATGAGTGTATTCCCCAGACTCCTGATGATATATAATTTTTCAATACTGGGTTCTTGAACTTCATCCCTGTGCTCTGAAGGCCCATCTTTTGTTTGTCGCTCATCGGGGGGTTGAGTGCTAATTGAAATTGAGGCATTAGGGTTAGGCTCGGTACTTAATTTATCCTCGACCATTGAGACACTGATTTCCCACTATAGAGCGTCTTACTTTTGTTCACCTGACCATGTCTCATCCTTTGGACTGTCCACTTGGGTCTCTGATGCATTGAGCAACTCAGCATCTAAGACACTCTCGACTTCTTATTCGTTCTATGGAAGCCCTTGAATTTGAGCATTGGAAATAGGGGAAGATGACTTCTGTAATTCCTTTTCCTCTTCGATATCTATAGGGGTCCCAAGCAATACCTCTGGGCTCTGATCATCATCATAGATATTTATCAGTTCGCTTAAGGGGTTTGGCACAATTTCTCTTCCTGATGTTCTGATTGTCTCTGGCTGAGCCGAAACACCTGTCATCGATCCGACCGGTGGCATTGTGAATTAGAGGTTGTCTAACCCAGTAATTTCATCAATTTCTATGAATTCAGGGCCGCTTGGACTCGTCTGGCTTTCATATGGGTTTTATTCGGGGAGCCTTGTAATATTTATGAGGTTCAGGTCATCTTCCATCCAATCAATTATCCATTGCGCCTGTTCTATCATGAATAACCCCCTCTCCTGCATGTCCTGATCCATGGGGGTACCTCTACCTTGCATCGGGGCTACCAAGGGGGTTTATGTTGCTTATGCCACTTCGGATGCTATCATTTCTTCTCTATCCCGGAGGGATCCTTGAGCCGATTGTTCTAGGATCATCACCTGTTCATCCAGGATCATGGCTTTGAACCTGGTCATTTTTGGATCGGTCATCCTTGCCACAACTTCGTCCCAATCCTGGGAATTTTTTGTGAAGACTTCATCTTCAAACTTGTCGTGGGTGTATGGCTAGCAGGATAACACTTGTGAGGCATGTTTCAAGACTAGACCCTTTGGGTCATGTTTGCGGAATCGTTTGGTATGGAATCAAAACTCCAATTGGATCAGTCCTTCTTTCTTATCTTGAGAGGTGTCTTTCACCAAGTACAATCCTACATGGAATCCATAAGGTATAAATGCCCTTTTCTTGTCCTTGACCAGAGTGGAATTGTAACCTTGCAGGATGGTCTGATAACATATCTCCCCCACTAAAAGATAGTCAGGGACATGCATGGGCAGGAGATGAGGTTCTATGGTGGCCCCGAACACTCTGATGTAGGTATCGCGCTCCTTGAGATACCAATGGCTGACCTTTGATATCATCTTTTGGGCCACATCTAATAATATCGGGCATTCTTTCATGAAAAGAATAAAGTAAATACATGCGATGAATTCATCGCGGATAAGGGAGTAGGATTTTTTGTACCTATTCTCCCATAAGATGTTGAAATAAACATGGACTGGGAGTTCTGTGACGTGCCAGCTCAGGTTCATTTCAACAAAGACGTTCCTAGCACACATGACGTCTAGTTATTTTGAAGCCATTTAGAAGGATGGAGTCTCTTCTTCTTTCGACGTCTGAGCCTGTTGTATGCATATGCTCAACTGCTTTGAAATGATGAATTCACATTTGAAGCCACTCCCAAAAATGGCCACTATGTTAGCTAGAGGCATCCATGCCTCCAAAAATATGGAGTAGTCTTTCTCCCCATACAATCGGTAGATGAGATCCATTAGATAGATATATGGATCCCTTAGGTTGGTCGTTTGGTACTAGCTGAAGGTCCAATTGGTGTATTTTTTATCTTCCCTCCACCATGAGGCCATCACGCGGCTAGTATCATGGTGCTCATAGAATTTTATGATGAAATCAGTGTTTAGTCACTCCTCTAGGTCCCTAAGCTTGTAGTACTTCTACACCTCCACTAGAAGGGAAACCTCGAAACACCCAACACTGTCGTCTTTGATTAAACACTTATGTGTGTCTGTGTGGTCGATGATGCACTACAAAAGTTCTATAGAGGGAAACATAGGGGTTCTTCTTGCTACCATTTGCAAGTACGACCGTCGGATATTTGGAAAACATTCGTTGTCGATATTTCTCATATCTGGGTCAGTGTGTGGGATATATTCCAGGAATTCTTCCTGGCTGATCTTATTGAAGAGTTCTCCCCAATGTGGGAGTACCGCCTTGGTCCCTGTGTTTTCCTCTGTGTCTCCAAAAGCATGTGATTGAATAAAAACCTTCTTTGTATATGTCTTAATGACTGGTTCTAGTCTCGGTGTGTATTCCAACTGTTTTTCTACCCCTGGAGAGGAACCTTCTCTAACCTCTGGTTATTTTATCTTCGGCACCCTCAGCAATTGCCTAGTGGTCAGCTTTCATGGAGGCATTGTTCCTGCAATCAAAATAAATCTTTTAGAGACTGCGTATAGAGAAACACTGGATAAAATATGAAGCGTAAGCATGAGAAATCCACAGACTGGTACATATCTGTAAATCTTGCTAAAACTGGCTATTTGATATTCACAGGATCTCTGCAGCTTTCAAATTTCTTGTTTAATTTCTTCGGATGCTTTGAAACTCCTTTGTGCACAGAATGGTTTTGATTACAATGGCTCAAGAGAATTTAAACCAAGGAAGAACTTACCTTGTCATATCAACCATTTGATAAGGGTGATGAGTGGAATTCAAACAAATCTGACGCCGAATCTCTGCAACTTAAATTCATCATGGGTTGATGGTGGAGGCATGGAGGGTGATGCGTTCTATCAATAATTTCAAATGGTTGTTTGGATTCGCACACGACGTAGAAACTAATGCGAGACTTGGAATTAATTAGTCCCTTAAATTCTCTGAATCTAAACGTATCTAGTGCTAAAATGTCCCATCATGTCACTTTCTTAGTGGGCAGATTGGGGATCGACAATGTGTTATGGATGTTTTCGTTGATATCCTTCTACAAAAAAACCTTCGACACCGACCGATTTCATTGTATAGTGCTGACATGGCACAACTGACTCAGAGGTGTGAATTGAACCTGGGGAACCAAGGATGACTCGGGGTTAATATAGATTGTATGGTGTTGGCCCTTGACCAAGTTTTGAGGAACACTTGGTCATAATTGACCATTTTTGGGACTTCAACAGCCTGTCGAAGACAAATCGCAAAGAAAAACAAAAATTGCAGAAGCTAGGCCCCTTTTTGGGTCCTTTTTGGGTTTTGGGGAATATGTAATGGGTAAGGGATGTCATCCCGTGGGTTTACCCACGCTTAGGCCCACTTTTGTAATGTATAAATAGAAGGATAGGCAATGTAATAAGTAGTATATGTGATTTCTTAGTGCAATTGGTAGTGCATATATGTAATGTTGAATAAGTGCTCTGTGCGAGTTGTGTAAGGCTTTCAAGGCTAAGTGCAAGTTACTGTGTGGTTGATATAGAAAGATAAGTGTTGTAACTTAAAGAAGAAGGATCTAGCGAGCTGTGAAGATCTTCTATCCTATGCGAAGAAGGGTTTTGGAGGCTCTATGCTTGTAACAACTTGAAGACGATAATAAAAAAGAAGATCTTGTGGACGTAGCCCCAGGGGGGGGGTGAACCACGTAAATCTATGTGTTATGCTTTGTGCTTTGATTCAATGTGTTTATCTTTGCTTATGCTATGTGCTTTGATATATCCACTTATGCTCTATGCTTCTTAGATATATATGATTGTTAGATCTGATGTGTATGAGGATGCTTAGTGCTGATCTACTAGATCTGATCTAGGTTACTATGGTTAAGTGATGAAATACTGTAGATTTGAGTATCCACCACGAAGCTCTATGTTGTCTGCGAAGTATAATAAATGCTAAATATTGATGAATGATCAATGCTAAGTGATATGTAAATGATATAATCACAGATCTGTGTCCTAGCTAAGGTTGCAGACACCTAAATCTTGCAACCACCCCTGCCTCTACCTCGGGTGAGACTTCATCTACTTTGCAGGTGTTGTCGAAAGGGATGGTAATGAGGGATTTGTTGGTGCGCTCTTGAGCATTGAACCCTGGGTCTTCCCTTGTGACAACAAATGGTTCCGTTGCCGGGACCTAAAACTGTGATTGTTGGGAACTAAGAAAGAAGAAACTTTGTGCAAAAGAAATCTTTGTAGATCTGTTTCCCTAGTGCGCAACGTTTTACTCGACCTATGAAGCTTTGTGCCAGGAATAAGGTTAGATCTGAAGAGAGAAAGATCAGATCTGAAGAAAAGAAGTGAGATCTGAATGCTCTGTGCTCTAAGAAAAGTAAAAGTGGAAATTTCTAAAAGAAAGAGGTCAGATTTGCATAAAAGAAGTAAGATCTGCAAGCTTTGTTCTCTAATAAAGGTAAGAATAGTTAAAAGTTCTCAGATCTAGAATCTTTGTGCTCTGTAGAAGTAAGAGAAGTGAAATTTTTTGTTTCTAAAGCATGAATCTAGGTATGTTTAATAGATTATGTCCTAGTTTAAAAACTAGGGCATTAATAGATGAAAGAAAGTTTGATATGAATAGATATGATAAGTATAATGATAGATATGTTATACCTATGCATAGAAAGAATGTCTGGACTAACAAATGGATGCAGGATCCTAGAAAGAATTTTTTGCAGGTTAGTTATCACGATTCTAGTGTGCAGTACAAAAGAGGCTGGGGATCATTTAAAAGAAAGTGAGGATTAATTCTATGTTATAGTTGTAGAAAACTAGGACATCTAGCTAAGGAATGCCCTGGTAGAAGACCTAGTTGTATCTGTTGAAAATTTATTGGATTTCCCTAGAAGGATCACTAAGATTGAAAGGATAAATCTGAATCAAGAAGAATAAGGCAGATCCAGAAAAGGCAGAAACCCAGCAAGAATTAGAGAAATTATTAATACAGATGAAAGAAACCCTAAAGGAACATAAAGATGTCTGATTACCAAATATCTTCAAAGAAAAGGAGCAAGTCAAAGCAAGAATAGGGGACTTCGACATTGACTGTATTCTTGATGAAGAAACACAAGTGAACATTATGCTAGAAAGAACTTGTGAAGCTATAGGGAAGCCAGCCATGATTCCTTCACTGGGAGGAATAGGATTAGTCAGAGGAAAACTAATGATGTTATGTGGAAAAATCGCTCAGATACTTATGACAGTCAATGGAACTTAGACAGAAGAAGATTTTGAGATTATCAAATTCATTGAGGACAACGCCCCATTTACGATGCTACTTGGAAAACCTTGGATTGAAAGAGATCAAGCTAGAAAGAAGGAAGAAGAAGAGGTTTTAGAATAGCAGAGACAATAGTTAAGAGATTTCATGACTAAAAGGATCACACAATTGATAGAAGAAAAAGAAAACTGCTTGAAGCCATCTGACACTAGAAGCCCAGATGTTGAGGCCAAAGCTACAAAAAAGGCTGAAATTTCTACCCCAGACAAAGAAGAAGTGATATACCTAACCCCTAGGAGAGAATCTCACCAGCACGAAGTGACTATGTTCAAGGAAAATAAGAATCAAAATGAGAAGAAAATCACCGAGATGAAGCTCACTGGAAAGAAGGATAGAAAAGCTAAGTAAGAAGAAGGATAAGATTGAAAAATTACAGAAGATCCCAGAGGGTACCTCATGTTGCACCTCTTTCGTCACCTTAGTGAGAAAAATAGAGGTGCTTGCAAGCTTAGTTGGGTTTGCTAAGCAGGAAAGTTGTAAGGAAAAGGGTTAGAGAAAGAAATATAAAAGAACAACTAATAATTAAACTAAGAAATAAAGCAACAACTAAACTAATGAACATAAGGACAAAAGAAACAATAAGACCCATGTCACCAATGGTAAGGTTGATATTAGTGAAAGAAAACACCAAGAAGAAAGAGGGCTATGAGTCCCTTCTTCCTCCAAGGGAGGGCTCTTGGATCCCCACAAATAAGCTCTTCTTACAACTTTGAAAATGAAAATGGTGAAATAATTCCTTGCTAATCTACTCAAGGGGTGAGATGGATTGCCCAATGCAATGATGCTAGTATACTCTTGATGAGAATAGAGGATTCCTCAAGAGAATAGTGGCAACATAACTTTGCTAATGAAATTCCTTGAAAAATGAAGTGCATCCATGGCCTTTTTATAGCACCTTTTTGAGGTATTTTGCAACCAGCTTGTAGTGTGTAAAGAGGCTAATTAGGGCATTTCTAGGTCTTTGACCAGCCACCCAGTCGGATCCAGTCCAGATTTGAGTGTCAAATCAACTTGGAAGCTAAACCAAAAGTGGGTGGGAGGCCGACCACTCTCATAAATGTGTCGTTCTCACATGTGCGCAGCTTTTTGCGACCATAATCGTGCATCGGGTGCATGTGTGCTTTTCTCATAAATGCATCGTTCTCACATGTGCATGGCTTTTTGCGACCACAGTCGTGCATCGGGTGCATGTGCACTTTTTCTGCATCTCTGTTTTGTGCATGTGCGTGCGCACCCTGTGTAGTCATAGCGCACTTTAATTTTATCATTGGTTGCATAGTTTTTGACCCTTTGGAAATGCTTTTGGGGTAATTTTGGTCCATGGGTAACCTCATAACTGTTTGGCGATGCTGAATTCTTGTAACCATTTGCGGACGAAATTTAAGTGATAATAGATGCCCCCTAATAGATGAGGTTAGGAGCATACGTATAGCCGAAATCCATCAATGTTTCTTCTACTGAGAGTGTCGTTGTAAGAGAGAGAGATAGTGGGATTATCAAGAGTTACCCGTTGGAGGGAGAAGGGAACTTGTAGAACCCAACCTTCCATAAGGTGTGTAAAAAATAAACTATGTACAAATGAGGCGGGCATGCCCCATGCTCGTGTCATGTAACTCAAAAAGGAACGATGTGTTGATGTAGACAAATGCAGCGCCCTCAGGGGCGGTCGGGATAAAGGAAGAAGAAAATTCTGCAAAGGAACATACTCTGACCAGTAGGCAGTGATATCTATAAGAAATATCATGGATGTTGTAGGCATTGATAGCCCAGCCAAGTTCAAAGGTCTTCGGCAAATATAAGAAATCATTGCAATAGTCACAAAGTAAGACCCACCGTAACATGAGAAAGTGTTGAAGTCAAATGTTATGGGGGTCAACAACAACAGGGAGCAATTGTGGTTCTCCCTGTGCCATCCGAGATCTCTCATTGGAAAGGTAATGAGAGTCAAGATATTGTCGCCCGTTTGGAAAACTGCGCTGATGTCGACAAAAGGGGGATGCAACTCCTAGAAGCAAAGGGCTTCGTGAAATCTACTAGGTGAGGTTAGGAACTGGAGGAGGTACATGGTCGAAGTCAAGATGTATGAATACTCAAGACTGCCCTTGGTTGGGGGTATATGCGAAGTATAAGTGGCTGAAACCGTTCAACGAGGTCGAGTGTCAGGGGGACAACAAGACATGGGATAAGTTGTGCCAGAGGTAGGACAAAGTGAACAAACTCAGAGGGTAGAGGTAAGTGGCCTATGGGATACTTGGAGTATATGGACGATGTCAACAAGGGTAGATGATAAGGAGTTCCCCAACCAAGGGTGACATGGGCTGTGTTTTCCAAAAAAAGAAAAGACAGTCGCTGAAGGCGACGACAAAAAGGTATGGAAATGCTGGAAATAAAGGATTTTGTACAATAAATAAAGAATACTTTGGGATGAGTGTACAAATATAGAAACAGGTGCCCCAGTGGAATATGGTCGGGCTGGTGAGGGTGCCATTAGTTTGGAGAATTGGTGGAAGGTTGGGGCCCCATGGGTGGGTTTCTGTATGAGGTAGATGAAATGGAGGGAAATTTGCAAAAGGAGAAACTGATTGTGGATGAAATGGAGGGTTCATGATATTGCGGATGTGCAGTCAAAATAGAACCAGGGAGTCCATTGGGAAAGCTAGAAAAATGAGGAGAAGGAGTATGTGGCTAATTCATGACATGATGTAAACCTATCGGGACTCCCTTCCCTAAAAGGTTGAAAAACAGCATGAGTGTTAAAATTGCAAAAGGGTTCTATGAATGGGACAACTCATGTGGGTAAGAGTGTTACCAGGTGACAGTACCGAAGATGCAAATGGAGGTGTCGGTACTGCAGAGACGGAGATGGGGATCCTAGAGGCAAATGTCAGAGGGTGTGATTGGAGATGCAAGTGAGATTCAGAGGGAATGATGACATGCCAGTGCTGATGATATACCTGCAGGGGTTGCATTGATGTATAATGACCCAGTACCTGCACATGTGAAAACCAAATACCCGACATGAACAATATCTGAAAAGAATCAATCATACAAGCATTTATT
>JASDQU010244752.1:25475-57621 GCA_032191745.1 Picea mariana | reverse complement strand
TTGGGCATGTTCATCCTAGTGGAATGGGATGTCATGGTGAAGTAAGCAAAGGAAACTGTGTGCTCAAGTGGCATAGTCTAGGATGAAACGTCGTAGAAAGTTAGCTTTTCCTTGTAGGCTCTGGAGTTGATGTATATTCTAGGGAGGTGGAATTTTTGTGATGGCTTGGACTTTGAGGGGGTCCACGGTAATACCACTTTGGGAAACGATGAATACAAGGAGGCTTCCTGTAGTGACGTAGAACACACACTTGAGAGGGTTGAAGCAGATGTTGTACTGACGACACAGTTGGAAGATGATTCATAAATCATCAAGATGTTGGGTGTGCTTCTTGGATCGAGTTGTGAGGTCATCCAAGTATGCAAGGATGATATGAGCCAGATCATGAAAAATGTATGTCATATCCCATTGGAAAGTTGCGCCAGCATTCTTTAAGCCAAAAGGCATGACCCAATATGCAAAAGTACCCCAAGGGGTAGTGAATGCAGTTTTGTATTGATCAGCTGGGTGGATTTGGATTTGATTATAACCAGAGAAACCGTCCATGAAGGATAAATCCTTGTGGCATGCGCAGTCATCGATAATTTGATCGATGAAAGGCATTGGAAAGTTGTCTTTTGAACATGCGTGATTGAGATCATGAAAGTCTGTGAAAACACATATAGTGCCCTATTTTTTGTTAACGGGTACAGGGTTGGAAACCCATGATGTATAGGTGATGGGGTAGATGAACCCGACCGCGCGTAGTTTGTCAATCTCAGCTTTGATGGCCACTGCTTTGGATGGGTGTAGCGGTCGCTGTTTTTGATGAATTGGGGTGATATCAGGCCAGGTGTCAATGCAATGTTTGACGATAGAGGGATCAAGGCCAGGCATTTCTGTGTATGACCAGGAAAAAATATCCCGATATTCTTGGAAGAGGGATTTATAGGCAGTGATTTCTTGAGGAGTGCAAGCGGCACCAATCGTAATTTCCTCAACGACTCCAGTTTTGATGGAAATATCGAGTTTTATGGTCGGGGAAATGTTGGCCATGTTTCCTTCTTCAAAAGCATCAGGGGTAGGAATGGGGTTGTTGAACCAGTCGATATGCCCTGATGGGATAAAATCCTTAGTTTCGACCGCATATATGGGGTGTTGGTTAGGAGGTGTGGAGGCTTCCTGTGGGAAGAAGAGTGCTCGGTGGTGTAGCACATCCCATGGGTAGTTAGGGGTTTTTAACTCTTCGAGTATGTCCTCATCACAGTGGAATTGACGGGAATACAAGGGGCTGTAAAGAGCGATATCAGTGACTGTCGTCGTGTGGTTGTCTTCGGGTGAAGAAGAAGTAGGGGGAATGATGCAATGATATGGTGATAGTTCACTCGACATAAACCAAATATCGAAGTACTAAGGAGTACCAGTGGAAGTTGGGTGTAATATTTTTGTAGGGAAATGAATGGGAGAATTGGGTGGATTTGGGGGTGAATCCTTGGATAAGTCATCCAAGAACCATGGAGGCGTCGGGAGTGCCTCGGGTTCAGGAGAAATGATATGAAGAATCTCTAGGGATGAGGTAAGGTCAACCATCGATTTTGTAGGGGGTGCAATGGTTTGAATCAGGGTCAATTGGCATTGCCTGTATTCAATGATCATAGGACATTGGTATGCAAAATGATCTAAGGATTCACATAGAGAGAAAGGGCATCTCATACGTTCATTGATTGAAGTTGTGACATAATGGATGTCAGCGATGTTTGGTAGGGATGATGTAGCTGGATTGGGTTCATTCTGGAATCTTTGGCGTACTGCGGCTAATGTCTACCGGAAGCGTGGCAGTGCTGGGAAATGGTGTGTATAATGGCCATATTCTAAACATATCACACAAGCGAATTTGGTTTGCATACCTTTACTACTTGAGTGAGAGGTGAGGGCAGTAGTACTTGCTACGGTGGTGAGCGATGATGGTGTTTGACTCAGTGGAATCAGGTTCCGTAACTCGGGTAGAGATGGACAATTGTTGGTTTGGTGTCCATCTTTCTCACATACACTCAAGGAGGTTGGACGCACAGGGGAAGTGGAGTTGTGGGATCCTTCTTCTTTCGCCTACCCCCAGCTATGGCAGGGAGGGTAGTGAGTGGGGGTGTAGAGGGTATGGTGGGAGTGAGTATGGGAATCATCATTGGGATTCCTTCCATTTTGGGGGGAAGGGATGGTCGAGGGACCATCTCTGATGGTTTTAAATACCAAACTGGAATTGTTAACACCATATTATGAAGGGTAAGCGTTGTGGCTACTTGGAAAGCTTGTACGCCAGGTGGAGGGTAGAAGAATGGGATTTGAGTAATGGCTTGGGGAGCTGTCTCCCACACTGGGATATGGCCTTGAGGAGAGGTGGACTTGTGACCTGGTGGAGTCGACGAGTTCGTAGGAGGCTCATGAGGAGGGAGCTCTGTGAATAGTAGGACATCAAATATGATAGAAGCCTCCCTAGGAGGAAGGGTATCATCTATGTCAGTTCCGTTAGATGATACAATGCATAATTGATTGGAAGGATGAAGGAGTGGTGGTGCACCATGGTAAGTTCCTAATAATGATGGGCCTTTGAAAATCCCGAGACCTATTTTGATGAGTGGGTATGCGTCGTGACTCGTGTGGATGAGAGGGAGAATGTTATCGATGTTGGTATAAGGGTTAGGATCGTAATGTGAGACTTGATCAATGGTAATGATCTTCCCATTATGGGGGAACATCATCATTCAAAAGATGAAAGAGGCCACTGCCTTCATAGCGTACATGTAGCTACGACCGAACAGGATATTATAATTGAGTGGGCATCGATAACTTCAATGTCGATGAGAATGGTCTTGCCCCTGAGTTCTACGGGGACGTTTTAGAATATTCCTTCAAGAGACGATGGTTGTCCATCATAAGCTCTTAAGGTAATGGCAGATGGTATGAGTTTGGGGGGACCAAGTTTCTTCCATACAGATTTGGACATAATGTATGTAGATGCACCTTCATCGATGATGCACCGATGAACTGTAATGTTCCGAATTTTTACTAGGATTTGAAAAGCGATTAGAGAAGGGAGTCGAGGTTCTCCGCTGTCAATATCAAATGTGATGAGGCGAGTATCCGCGGGGTAGACTGCCCCCAAGGTGGAAAGTAATGGTTTCCACTGAGTGGGACAAGTTTGAAGGACCTCTAAGACTGACATGGTAGCTGGGGATTGTGCTAAATCATCAACCAAACTGTAATTATGAGCTGCCCTAGCCTATGGGTTGTGAACATTCCTATGCAATGGGATGCGAGGGATGCGAAGAGGTGGTTCTGCATTAGGCGAGGGATCACCAATGGGGGTCCCGTTGGTGTGGGGATTGTTTCTGGGGGAATGGGAGGAGACTTAGCGGGTGCATAGTATTGACGATTACATATTTGCAGAAGGATTTCTTCCTCACTAGTGAGGAGAATCGTGTGATCTGCTGGATTGTTTGGATTGAGGTACTGTCCCAACTGAGGTGGCATAGGCAATATCTCTTGTTGGGTGTTCATCACACCTTGGTGTGGAATTGGGTTCTGCAGCATGGCTGGGGAGGGTTGTTTCACGTATTGTTTTGGGGCCTGCTGAGGGGCAGGTAGTGCTGGAGGATGTGGTAGACTGCCTAAGTCTTTCAGCCGTTTAAAATCAGTGATTTGGGGGAAATGATGTGTATAATGGCTGAACTCACCGTAAAGGGCACAAGGGAAGTTGGTTTTAATAGTATTGTTATTTCTTCCTTGACACCTGTTTTTATTTCCCCCCTGGGGGTTCTGATTCCCTTGGTTTTGGTTGCCTCCGGTAGATTGGTTCTGTTGGGGTTGATTCCCACCTTGACCTGGGTTGTTGTTGTTCCTATTTCTTCCTTTCTTTTTGGCATTATTCGACAGATGGGTCAGATTTTCCATATTCAGCTGTTCAAAATTTTGATATTGTTGAATAGGAGAGGGTTGAACAAAATTCACCCCAGCATGAGGATGTGGGGGATCCATGGATTGTGGAAGACCAGGAAATGGAAAGTACGAATTTTATGGGGGTAACGATCTGTAAGGTACGTAGGAAGGTGTGGCACTTTTGCTAGTACTTAAAGTATAAGCTGAGGTAGAGGGGGTACCTAAACTTGTCTGGATAGGTGGGTGTATTAGGGGTGTCGGCGGTGGCCCAATGATGGGCGGAGAAATAGCAACAGGGTATGGTTATTGATAAGGGGGTGGGGGTAATAAGAGGTTCCCACATATGCTGGAAGATATTGAGGTGTGCCATACATTGGTGGTGGTTGGGGTTGAGGACTGTGGTGTGTGGTATTACCAATCAATCTGTCTGCTTAGTCAGACATCCCAGGTTTGTCTTGACCAAATGGCACAGGTTTGGGGAGATCAGGAAGTATCATGTATAAGTACCCTGATTGTGAATAGATGAGGTTGTATTGTTGAGCCTTACTGATGGCTTCTTCTTCGGATTGAGTGAAGGTGGAAGCTACATCTTTATCGAGGAGAGAGACAAGTGATCTGAGAAACCAGTCAAGACACTGTTGTTTGGTGGTTTTGGCTTTGCAAAAACTACATCGTCTACGCCACTCGTGAATGTGATCAGCGATATGTGTGGCTGAGGTTTGTTTGAAATTAGAGAGTAGTTCAAGACCGTTGTCATGGTGGATTGGTAATTGGAAGAAGGTCAAAAATTCTTTGGCCAAGGACTCGAAAGTCACATGGGACCCCAATTTTTCATCTAAATACCATTTGGCTGATGGGTCAGCGAGTGTGCATTGAAATAATCATAGTCTGGTGGAATCATCCATAATGTTGTTGGAAGAGCACCATAGGTGGAAAGTCATGACATGGTTGGCAGGGTCATCACCTACCTCTCCTTCAAATTTGGGGATGTCTGAAGGTAGTTTGGTGGGCATTGCACGCTATGTGGGGTCATGCAATATAGGATCATTGGTAAGTTTTCTTAGATATGGTATGTTATGAGAGGTCAAATATGGAATTTGCAGTGGGGGGCGGAGGATTAGCTCCAGCCATGGTGTGAGTGTGTTGTGAACCTGACCCTTGAGGGGGACTAGGTGGGTTGGTACTTCCCCCTTGAGAGGAAGTTGGCCCCCCACTTTCATGTAAAGGAGAGAGAGTGGATGGAGGGACTTGGGAAGTGGACCCAAGTAATGTGGAACCAAGAAAAGATGATCCTAGAATAGTGGCACTCACAGGAGTGTGTGAAGGTGGTGTTGATGAGTTGGCAAGACTAGGAACTCCCCCTAAAATAGGAAGGAGTTTTAGTAAGCGTCTAGAACGATGGGGGTTCTATGGGTCCCCTATGATGTACGACTAGATGAGTGGATGTGTGAAAAATGTGATGAGAGAATAAACAAGATCCTTTGTTGCGAGTTTTGAACTTTACACAATATATATATATCTAGATCAAAATGTAATCAGAAGTGCATCATACATAAAGTGTTTTTGAAAAAGAAGCATATATGTGGATAAGTGGGTTTTGTCCACGTAGGGAATCAAAGAAAACAAATGCTCGTTTCCTAAAAGATGTGACGTCCTTCCTCTCAAATAGCACTGGACCTTCCAATAGTACTCAACAATGGGGTCTAAAGTCACCGAAAGAGAAACTAGTGAAGGATGAAATAATCAGTTATAATGAGGGTTAAAGGGGGCATATCCCAAAAGAGATGGTGATATTTCCCAATAGCCACACAAAATCTGATCAAGGTGCAATTTCAGCCCACAATTTCCACCTGGGTAGATGTCCTAAAATTTGGTCACTAGGTACCTCGGTCAAAGTGCGGCATTTAGATTTTCGGCCTAAGAAATGGGTCATGGGTTGGATCCCATCCAAGAGGTGGGTGCCTCAAGGGGGGATGCACAGAACAACCAGACCTCAGCCTTCAACCCTTCATGGGTATCTCCCTGCCTTATGGTGTTAGGAACACTTGACTTGGAGGATTTTCAGTCCCCTATTTGACAACTTCTATTGTTTTAATAATGAGAGAACCAGATAACAGGGAGTTATTTGGATGCCTATCCCCGAAATCCTACCTAGACTAAAAAATTTCTTTTGGCACCTCATGTGGAGGAAAACTTAGTGAGTTTTTAGAAAAAATTTAGATGTGGTTGTTTGAGAGACTAGGGATGTGAACCAACCTCGTTAAAATTAAATGGGAGTGGATAGTTTCGTCAAGAAAAGGGTGGGGTGTTTCAGAATCCCTTTGGAGGAAACTTACTTTGACCTCCACATTTCGAGAAGAAAACTATGTGAGTGATAAGTGACTTTTGTGTGTGAATGAGTGAAAGTGTGCCAATTTTTTAATGAATTAGGTGTCACCTTGCTGCATGTGGACTTTGCTTGGTCCTTACAAGTGTTGATTACCTAATTAACTAAATGCTTTTGGTACAACCTTGCGTAATTCAAAAGTCCCTAGGAAAGTAGCATGTGGACATGTGGGTCCTTTACTATTCCTTTAACTCCCTATTGTGATTTAATATAAGAAAATCTTTGAAACTATCCTAGATTGTGATCATGTGGGCATGTGTGGGCCCGTTACAAAACCTTTAAACTTCCCTAGTGATTTAATCTAAGAAAGTAAATTTCAACACTATCCTATCTTTGTAGCATGTGGGCATGTATGGGCCCGTTATAATATTAAGATGTGTTTGAAAAAATAAACTAAGAGGAGTCCCAAGAGGGGTTGTTGTCCTCTCCTAAAGGTTTTAATCTTTTTAAGGGAGATGAAATTGTCCTACAATCTTTTTCTAATTCTCAAGGTCGCTTGGAGGTGCGAGAGAAGAGCATACTAAGCAATTGCTATCCAACTTCTAGTCCCAATGCCAGTTAGATGTGTTTACAAATGATTACAACTTATATTTTTAGTCAAAGAAAGCCATCCATGTGGCAAAATGAAAGCAAAAAGAGGAAAAAAAATGCTTTTAAACCCCCTAAGTGCCTATGTGATTTGACTAATCCCTTTATATGAAGAGGGAACTAAGTGTGGTGAAACTTAAAACATGCATGAAATCACTTTTAAGAAGGCTAGGGACCTTCCCCAAATCACAAAAAACCTTACAATGTGTAGTTTTATGCACAGGTGCACGGGTCTTAGTGTAGACAGAGGCGCACTGAGCGCCTATGCGCAGACCAAAACAAGATCTTGGGCGTAGGTGCGTAGAACAATATTGTGACTTAGGCACATGTGCGCATGATGCGCGTCTATGGGCCAAAAAACCCATGCACAATAGACACATGGCCAAACTTAGAGTTGCCAATCTGTTGTGCCTCTTTCGTCACCTTAGTGAGCAAAATAGAGGTGCTTGCAAGCGTAGTTGAGTTTGCTAAGCAGGACAGCTATAAGGAAAAGAGTTAGAGAAAGAAATATAAAAGAACAACTAAGAAATAAAACAACAACTAAACTAATGAACATAGGGACATAAGGACAAAAGAAACAATAAGACCCATGTCACCAATAGTAAGGTTGATATTAGTGAAAGAAAACACCAAGAAGAAAGAGGACTATGAGTCCCTTCTTCCTCCAAGGGATGGCTCTTAGACCCCCACAAATAAGCTCTTCTTACAACTTTGAAAATGAAAATCGTGAAAGAATTCCTTGCTAATCCACTCAAGGGGTGAGATGGATTGCCCAATGCAATGATGCTAGTATACTCTTGATGAGAATAGAGGATTCCTCAAGAGAAAAGTGGCAGCGTAACTTTGCTAATGAAATTCCTTGAAAAATGAAGTGCATCCATGGCATTTTTATAGCACCTCTTTGAGGTATTGTGCAACCAGCTTGTAGTGTGTAAAGAGGCTAATTAGGGCATTTCTAGGTCTTTGACCAGCCACCCAGTCGGATCTAGTCCAGATTTGAGTGTCAAATCAACTTGGAAGCTGAACTAGAAGTGGGTGGGAGGCTGAACACTCTCATAAATGTGTCATTCTCACATGTGTATCGGGTGCATGTGCGCTTTTCATGTGTTTATGTTTTGCGCATGTGCACACGCGCCCTGTGTAGTCATAGTGCACTTGAATTTTATCATTGGCTGCATAGTTTTTGACCCTTTGGAAATTATTTTGGGGTAATTTTGGTCCATGGTTGACCTCATAACTGTTTGGTGATTTTGAATTCTTGTAACCATTTGTGAACGAAATTTCAGTGATAACACCTCGCAACAAGACACTTTTCAGAATTGGAGCTTCGTCGGGATATCAGAACAACGACATATGCCACTTCACCGAGGTGAAGTAATATAGCCGTTGGAAGCTAATATAACTGTTCAAATGTCACCTCAAACTGGTAAAAAAGAATTTATGGCTAGCCACTAGACCATTAGACCATGCCATAATGGACATAACATAAGTTAAGGCATCCTCATACCCGTTGCAAGCAGACCGTTGTTAAGTTTCCCTACTTAGTCCATCGTGCCACGCACTCAGAATACTTTTTTCTAAGTGATAATTTGAGCCCAAAATATGAGATTAATTCACTCTATGATCATTTCCTTGTTCCCATACCATTCATTGTAGTCCCTGAATTCATTTTCACACCCGAGCTAGTTGACTCGAGCTTGTATGTCGGACGAGCTCGGTGTTGTTGAGAAAGTAGTTGAAGAAGTTTTGATTGACTTAATGACTGAGAGAGTCATGTTGGAGTTAGGATTATCTATAGGAGTCCAAGCATCGTCAATGAGAGGACTCTAGGCCTCCCCTTCCACTGCTCGCGCTAGTCCATCCCGGTCGACCGATGAGAAATGGACCAAGCACAGGGATGACATAGTAAATGCCAAGCTTATCCCACACATTCTACCTACTTAGTTACCACTTCTAAGTGGTGCCATCAACCATGACAGTGTACCCTGAGACTTTGAGTACACTTTGATCACTACGTACCTTCTAAAATGGGTGCGCGCAGTTCGTGCTAACTAGGATAAGCTCACAGCACTAAAATTTAGTGATTTTAACCTTGGATATTGTAAAGTTTACAGCATGTTAGCCCCACATAAGTACTTATCCAGGACCAAAGGAAAGATTTCTAAGATTGTCCTGCAGTCATGGACCCAAAACCTCACGCAGTCCACACTGCTTAATGTAATGAAGATCCTGCACTTCGACAGACACCAGGAAGTCAACGCATGTGTCAAGTTGTTGTTGTCCTGCTACCACGGAGGATAATTATGGTTGGATCTCCACATCAATGTGGATCCGACCTTCATCAATCGGATCACAGGACTTAGTATGCAAGGCCCTGACCCACAGGAGTTTTACCCTGGAAAGACCTCAGACTGAGCACTAGCATAGAAGATAAAAGAAACTTATGGTGATGTCGAGAAAGGCACGTGAGGCTACAAGTTAGCCTCTATCTAGATTTGTGTAGTGTGCCTTGCCTGCCAGCTGATCGAGGGCAAGCTAGTTCGCAAGAACAGACCAACACAAGTGAATGGATTCGTAGTTGACCTCACAGGGAAGTGCGCTGAGGGACTACAGATGAACTGGGTGTAGAACCTTGTAAACCAACTAGAGTTTGATTGCAGAGAAGTGTAAGACCAAGGGTATGAGTTCCACTTTAGTTGGTTTCTCATACTAATCACTTTCATCACCTAGGAGCTACCAGAAGGTGCCACTTTTCTAGAGATCAAACCCTTCAAACCACTGGCCGTAAATTTTTGTACGTTGTGGTACTCCAACGACATGAACAAGCAATGGCAGTCCAATGTTGTCTTCCACACCTATTACAACCAATTGAAGAATGCAATCTAGTCTACACTATGCCTCACCCAAAACACACTTCACAGGTTTAGACCTTTGATAAAATTCAACGCGGACCGCCACTTCACCTATATCACAGTGCGCACTGATGAGTACAAACAACAGCTCGAATCATACTACAAGTTGACAGAAGAAGACTTGCAGCAGATTACCAAGGAATGGTCAACGAACCTCCTTGTTGCAGTGAACCCCGCAGAAATGTCCAACATGGATAGCCCTGAAGCTATGCAGGATATACCTGGACCAAGAAAGACTAAGAAGGATGATGAAGTTCAAGATTTCCATAGCACATCCACGAAGACTACTTCCATCTCACCTGTGCAGGGAGGTGATGGTGAATAACTAGGTGGCACAAAAGTTGAGAAAAACAGAGACACGGTTACTCCACCTAGAGAGGAGGAGGATCCTTCTAAAAAAAGGAAGATTACCCCACCAAATCCCTCATCCTGAAAGAAAACTAAGGCCACCCAGACTACGTTTAAGACTACCCTCACACTGGATGACTTCAACTTCTTAGTTGTTGCGTTGAATGATGCTTCACTAGAGATCACAGAAAAGAAAGAAGCGAAGCGGGAGGAGGTATTCAGCTGAATCAAGGGTAAACTTCAAGAAGTGCAGCAGGCACTCCAGTCCAGCCAAGCAATTTCTACTATGCCATTGACAATTGGAACAACAGGAACAGATGATGAACCCACCCAATTACACCAAATCGCCGATAAAGTCGAATCTTGCCTTCGACGAGCTCAAGAAGACACAGCGCAAGCCACCCAGGCTTTGACACATGTACATAGCGCACTTGTAGAAAAACAGAGTAAGGCAGAATGGGAAAATCTTTCCCTGCAAGTGAAGTGGGATGAGGAAAAAGCACAGTTATAGCAGAGCAAGGACTAGTTGCTAGCAGAGAAACTTGAAGTACATGAAAGGGTTCACAAAGAACTTCACTCTTTGACAGTCATAGAAGTGAAGATTGAAGAATGTGTCCAACAGCAGGTGGCACAACTTGAAGAATTAATCCAACAAATTCAAGAGTGCATTGCAGATATAGAACTTCATACCATGCCCGAGACTCCACAAGAAATAAGAGATCTCAGGAAGGCAACTGCCCACAGCACAGTTGGCCGATTAAAAACCCTTGCCTTGGAGTGAATGTAGCTGAGTGCTAGAAGCACCCAAACTTATGAGAAGCTCACAGAGATTATAGAGTCGCAGGCATTGGAGGCACAACTCCAAGAAGCAAAGTAGCACACAGATACCCTACAAGCACAACTGAAGGCCTTGACCCCAGTCGAAAGAATGAAGAGATTTCCAGAACAACTCACCGCCCAACAACAGGTACACATGATGCAAAGTAAAGTGATGGAAGTCTCCCAACGACTTCAACCAATCCAAGAAAAGGCATGCCAAATGTTCACTAAAGTTGAAAGCCAGGGATCCGAGCTTGAAAAGGTTGTCATAACCGTGAAACGATGCCTGGAAGGGCCAGTAAATGACACAGTGATCCAGCAGTTCACTAAGCAAGAGGCTATCGCACTGCATTAGGTCAAAGCAACTCGATCCAAGATCGAGGCATTTGAGGCATAATTGATCAGACCAGAGTAACTCGAGATGAGTCACAGGTGAGTGTTGGGGGCATGTTGGCCCTTGACCAATTTTTGAGGAACACTTGGTCATAATTGACCATTTTTGGGACTTCAACAACCTGTCAAAGACAAAGAACAAAGAGAAGAAGAAATTGTGGAAGCCAGGCGCCCTTTTGGGTCTCTTTTGGGTTTTTGGGAATATGTAATGGGAAAGGGATGTTGGCCCGTGGGTTTACCCACGCTTAGGCCCACTTTTGTAATGTATAAATAGAAGGATAGGCAATGTAATAAGTAGTATATGTGATTGCTTAGTGCAATTGGTAGTGCATCTTTGTGATGTTGAATAAGTGCTCTGTGTGAACTGTGTAAGGCTTGCAAGGCTAAGTGCAAGTTATTGTGTGTTTGATATATAAATCTAAGTGTTGTAGCACAAGGAAGAAGGATCTAGAAAGCTGTCCAGATCTTCTATCCTATGTGAAGAAGGGTTTTGGAGGCTTTGTGCTTGTAACAAATTGAAGATGATAATAAATAAGAAGATCTTGTGGACGTAGCCCCAGGGGGGGGTGAACCACGTAAATCTGTGTGTTATGCGTTGTGCTTTGATTCAATGTGTTTATCTTTGATTATGATATGTGCTTTGATATAACCACTTATGCTATGTTCCTTTTAGATATATATGATTGTTAGATTTGATGTGTATGAGAATGCTTAGTGTTGATCTATTAGATCTGATCTGGGTATTCACCGCGAAGATCTGTGCTATATGCGAAGTATAATAAGGGTGTAATATTGATGAATGATCGATGCTAAGTTCTCTGTAAATTATATAATCACATATATGTGTCCCAGCTAAGGTTGCAGACACCTAAATCTTGCAACCACCCCTGCCTCTACCTTGAGTGAGACTTCATATGCTTCACAGGTGTTGCCGAAAGGGCCAGTAATTAGGGATTTTTTGGTGCACTCTTGAGATTTGAACCATGGGTTTTCCCCTATTCCAAGATACGGTTTCTCCAATATGGAAGATACGCATGGCGTTGAAGCCCGGTGACTTAATCTATGTCTATTAGTCAGAGTTAGGACTTTCTTCAAGTTGTGCGTTCCAAAATAAACCTGGGCTCGCTAATGCCGAAAAGTTATCGGGGATGAAATTATCACAAGTTTCTTTGTATTAACTTCCTCAAAAACTCTCAATGCTGAAACGCTTCAGGAATCGGTGATCGGAGAAAAATATTTAGTGTGCTCAGAATGTTCGTCGCTATTTGGTTTTCTCCGATTCCGACAAGCACGTAGGGTATTGGCTATCGACGATATCATTTCTTTATTTTTAAACGTTTACTCCCTTTGTTTCTTACCGATGTCAAAGGGGATCAGCTATCGACAATGTCTGGATGTGATACTTGTCATGAAACAAAACTTCCTTTTGTCGATACCGGTGAATATCGACGCTCGACAACTGAGGTTTTCTGAGTGATTCCTTTCACCTCTAAATTTATTTCGATGTTGAATCTTGAGCGCGTCGGGTGAAGTGTTTTGGATGTCGATTCCTTATTTGAGTGTTAATACTTTTTAATTCACGGGGTTTCATAAAGTTACACAAACATGAATAGTTGATGAGAGTCAAGAGAATCAAGCAAAGAAAAAAATATTTCTCAAAATAAAATTGGGTTCAAACAGTGCAAAGATCAAGTGGTACCCAAAAAGTGAAAAAATGATATAGGATTTTTAGGGTGTGTTGAGTGCTCAACAAATGGCGACTTACTAGGTGAAATTATAAACTTTGTTCCTTCCTCGAGCTTAGCTAATGCAAAAGATGATTAGGAACTTAACTGGTTTTCATCAGAGCTTCTTTTTACCCTTGTATTTGAGATTCCCCAGTTGACACATCTAGGCCTGCCTGTGGGGTTTTAACCTTTATTCAACCTTCATTTCCTCTAACCATGATTCATTCCCCTCTTTGACAAGAGTCTAGTAAAGAGTTCACTAGCACTAGGCCTTTTAGTTACCCTTATTCATTTGCTACAGTGTTTCTCCGCTGCCAACAAGCGTCCATCGCCCCAACGAGGTCACCCCGACATCACAGACCATGCTCCACTACCAACGAGTGTCCATAGCCCCAAATGAGATATCTTCCTACCCTCTCCTATTGCACGTTCATTTGATATAGTTGACATTTATTTCAGCAAAGTTCCCTGAACAAGCGGGAGAGGAGGACGTCTGTTATTTTCAAAAAAAGAGATGGTTAAGGTGAAACTCACTAGATCTGTCTCTGAGGTGCATGCAGTACTTTATAGCTTACCATCTTTCCTTTAAGGTTTTACCATACCACTAAAAAAACACTTCGGCATTTCTCCAAAGTTTTTCATCTGCACAGGCTGGATAGAGAACCCCTTGAAACAACCGAAGGTTCCCCAACATTTATTGTGTTTGTATGTGAGCGACGAGTTAGGAATGGAGTTCACTATGTCACATGATTTGAGGTCAAACATTGTATTGATAAAAACAACTTTCAAAAGCTCAGAAGCACAATCGCAAAAGATAAAAAATGTATAAATGAAAAAGATAAATCAATGCATCTAAAATAAACATAGAAAATTAATATTTTTTTATTTATTTTTAATGAAAATATTTTTTTAGGGCTTGGCCATTCACTGGGAGAGCGTCAGGTTCCCCTCTCAAATTTTGTAGTCGATATGTTCCTAACCCAATATTTTCGGCCACCTGGAAATGTTCGAGCCATAGATTCTGAAACTTAGAATGTTTTCCTTTAGCCTCATTTGCTTTGTCCCATTTTAGGACTAAGTCTCCTACCTCAAAATTATTCTCTTTAGCCTTATGCTTATCAAACCACCTTTTAACTATTTGTTGGTGGGCTATGAAATTTGATTTAGATTTATCCCTTTCTTCTTCTAGCATGAGCAGGGTGTCAATTCTTTGTTGTATGAATGATGAGGGCTTCCCTCTGGAATCTTAGGAAAGTTGAAGAGATGGAAGATAAAGCCCGTTCGAGAGAATCGCTTCATGTCTGTATACCAGAAAGTATGGGGAATTCTTTATAGCTTCCTTGGGTGTGACTCTATTGGCCCATAAAGCATTATAAAGTGAATTATGCCAATTTCTATCATTGCCTACAACTGTTTTCTTTAATATTCTTACTAAGTTCTTATTAGTTGATTCTTCCACTCCATTTCCCTGTGGATAATAGTTTGCGGAGTATCTACTTATGATTCCTTTTTCTCAAGAAAACTCCATTAATAGGGTGGAAGAAAAGTAAGCTAAATTATCAAAAACAAGGACAAAAGGAACGTCCAACCTTGTGATTAGTTGTTGTTCTATGAATTGTATTACCACCTTCTCATTTACATGAGTCAGAGGGATGGCCTCTGCCCATTTCATGAAATAATCGGTCACAATAAGTATGTACTTATGTTGTTTTGAAGAACTTGGTGTAATTTCTCCTATGATATCTAACCCCCATTTCTCAAAAGGCCTAGAAACGACCACTGGTTGGGATGGGACAACTGCTCTCTTCTCCCTCCCAGCGCTTATTTGACAAGTTTTACAGTTTCTAGCGTATGTGTTCACGTCTTTGAACAAAGTGGGCCAATAATAGCCAACTCTCAGTATCTTATGAGTGGTGGTGTTTCTTGCAAAATGTCCACCAACAGGGCCATCATGGAGTTCCTTCATAAATTTGTCTGCATCTTCACGTTTGAGACATCTTAAAAGTACCTCATCATAATTAACCCGGAAGAGTACCAAATTTATGAGGCGATATTGTGTGGATTTTAACCTGAGTTCTCTCCTTTCCCTAGGGTTTAGGTTTTCTAGGCAAGTGCCATGATGCATGAGATAAGTCAATTTCTCATACCAAGACTCTTGTCCTGGGGAAATATATGAAGCTTCACCACACCATAATGCCATTTCATTCTTCCCATTCGGGGTCTTCATTTACTTGGTCTTGAGCTTCGACTGCCAGTTTACATAACCCTTGTCCTTTAACCAATTTAGCAGGTTTTGTATCTAGATCAAATTATTGGACTACTTCCATCTAGTTCCCTCTTCTTTCTCTGATCTCCTATTGAGTAAATAGGGATCGGACTATGGGGTGAGGCATGATTACTTTGGTATGGTTCTTGAGGATGTAAGATATGAAATGTTTTACTACCTTATAAACTGCATAAGCTTGTTTATCTATAGCAGGATAATTGAGTTCATCCCCCTGGATATTAGTTCTCATGAATGACACCAGGGCCTCATTGTTGTCAGCATCCTTCTGAGTTAATACTACGGCTAACGATTGGTCGGAGGCGAAAGTATAGAGGAAGAAATCTTTGTTGAAATTGGGGCTTCGCAACACGGGGGCTTGAGATATTTCAATCTTAATATTACTGAAGGCCTTCTTTCGTTCATCATCCCACTTAAATCTAGCATCTTTATGAATCATTTTTTGTAAGGGTTTGATAGTTTCCGTGAAATCAGGGGTGAATTTCCTCACAAACTTGATTTTCCCAAAGAACGATTGCATAGATTTTTTGTTGTGGGGTAATGGAAGTTGAGCTATAGCCCTAATTCTTTCTGGGTCTATGTGAATGCCTACTTGAGATTTAATGTGGCCTAACAACTTACGTTCCTCGACACTGAAAATAGTTTTCTTAGGGTTTAAGGATATGTCGTATTTCCTACACCTTTCAAAAATCTGGGTTAAGTGTTGGATGTGATCTTCTTTGTTCTTTGAATATAGAGTCACATCATCCAAGTAGACTACTACACATTTGTTGATTAGTCCCCGAAATGCTACGTCCATGGCCCTTTGGAAGGTTGCTCCTGCATTGACTAACCCAAAAAGCATGCGTTTGTAAGCGAAGGCTCCCCACTTGGTTCGGAAGGTAGTTTTCAAGTGGTCTTCTTCTAAAACTAGAACCTAGTTGTAACCTGAGAAACTATCTAGTAAGGAGAAGATTTCAGAGCCAGACATAGGCTATAGGAGTTGCTCCATTGGTGGGACTGGGTAGTTGTCTTTTTTTGAAGCTCTGATGAGATTTCTAAAATCTACACATAAGCTGATCTCTCCAGACTTTTTCCTTACATGAACCAAATTTGTTACGCATGCAGAGTGTCTAAACTGGAAGATAATTTTGGCATCTAATAGTTTCTTTAATTCCTGACACATGAGAGGCTCTAGGGATGGGTGGTACTTCTGGAGCTTCTATTGGAAGGGTTTTACTTCAGGCTTTAAATGGATAGTGTGTTGAATGATACAAGTATCATACGTTTTCAGATCTCTGTAGGACAACGCAAAGACATCTTGATACTGTCTACAAAGTTTGAGGTAGGCCTTTCGTTCCTCTTTAGATATTGTCTTTCCGAGGCTTACGTTTTTTGGGTTTTCTAGGTTTCAGATATTTATAGTTTCATGCATGGTACAAGAACTATTGGTCTTCGCTTTTTTTGACCCCTTAAACCTTTCGTTTAGGTCAAAAAGGTTTTCTAAATTGGCTATTCCATTCGAAATTGTGTGAGACTTTGATCTATTAGTCGGTTGATTTGTTCGAGGATCAGTCTCTGTTGACTGTTCCTGGAATACTTCATCGTCAATAGCCAAATCTTTGAAATTATATTGGTGAGTGAAAATGTTTATGATCTGTTCATCCCCTTCAAAGACCTTCCAATTAGAAATATTGTTGGGCACCGATGGTTTGTAGAGTAGTTCCACCGTGAAACGGGAGGCCTCATAATCTTCTAGAGTTGACAGCCTTGAGGTAGCAGTGGCCAGAGAGTCATCAAGAATGTTCTTTTCTCTAGGGATCATTGTAATGTTGAAAGCTTTGAAATTCTCTATTAGCCCGTGCACTTCTTGTTGGTAATTCTTCAGGTGTGGGGAGTTTCAATGGATAGTATTCCTTACTTATCTAACGATGATTTCAGAATCTCTGAAAAACTTTAACTCTTTAACGTTCAAGTCCATGGATTTCTTTAGTCCTTGTACTTGAGCTTCATATTCGACGGTATTGTGTGTGCATTCAAACTCTAATCTACAAGACAGGAAATGTCATTTCCATTTTGGGTCGATGAGGATGCACCTTGCCCCAGACCCTTCTTGTGATTTAGATCCATCAAAGTATAAGGTCCAAAATTGTGGGAAAAATCTATCAGCTTCCCTTTTCCTGTTACTTTCCTCTTTTCCTTCTATTTGTTCTATGATTCGTAACGTAGGTTATTGGCAAAAGAGGGTTTCCTCTTCCATCATTGGAAATTCCTCTTGGAAAACCATTTCAAAGTTTTGGGTAAGGGGAACATCAGATGAGAGAGGGGAGAAATTCATGAAATCGGAGTCATAGGAATAAATTCCTAGCATGGGAAAATATGTCGATGAGGGTTCATTAAGGGTTTCTAAGTCGATGATAGTGTGTTTTAGATATATTTCCCTATCAATCCTAATCATATTTGTGTGTCCCTTAAATGGAAGCTAAAGGTGAGACCAGTCTATACTAAAGTATCCATTTAACTTATCAAACCAATCTCGTCTTAATAATAATCCATAAGCTTCTAGGATATCTACTACAATGACGTCAATCACTTGCACAAATTTAGGATGTGTCGTTATTCTGATCATTACATCTTTGAGTTCTCCCATGACCTTCACCTGGGTTCTGTCTAGTTGTATTACATGTTTATCGCTTTTGAGAGGAACGACGTTTAATTTTTTTCAAATAGACAAGGGCATAACATTAGAAGATGCTCCTGAGTTGACCAAATAGTTATGGAGGTTTTTGTTGAAGACTTCAAAAGTTAAAAGGAACGATGGGACAAAAGGTTTTCCCTTCTTGTATTCAGAGCAGGCGTTGACAGTTGGTTTATTTCCTAGATCTGTGGGAGTTAGATTTCTTCCTTGGTCAGTGCTCATTGTAGGATTTTCTATTGATTTCAAAGCTTGTAACAGGAAATCCTTTTTTTGAGGGATTCTACATATATCTAGGACTGATATGTTTGCCTTTAACTTCTTCAAATCTTCAACTATGTTGTAATAGAGCTTGGGTGATTCTTGTGTATGGATGTTTATAGGGTTTCTTCGAGGAGAAAAAGGTGCTTTTGGGTGATTGGGAGCTGGTCTTCCTCCCGAAATTTGGGTAGTAGCAAGATTGTCTAAGACCAATTGACCCCTACTTCATGTTTGCATAGCCAAAACTTCTGCAGGTGGTTCTTGAACCTCAAACAGGTCATCGGAAGGCATAGCTAGGTCAGGATCCCATATCAACATGGTTGTTTCTTTTGGTGGAGCAATTTATTCATGATTGACAATATTCATACTAGATCTGCTTGACTTTTCGGTCAGGGAGACTTCATCTAGAAACCGGTTGGCCATCAAATTCATGGCGTGCACCCATTGAGGGAAGTCTCTTTTAGAGTGATTTTCTTGATGATAAGTACAGAAAGAGTCAGATGCTATATTTCCCAGATTGATGTTTAGGTTGGCTGGGGGAGGTTCAATTGATTTGAATGGTGTATTCCTTTTAAATAAAGGCTTATAGGGCTTATGGCTTTGGTTTCCCTCCCCTACAACTCTATATGCTAAATTAATTTCACCAAAATTTAGCATATTGAAAGGATATGATTTTGGCGGAAAAGAGTAGGATGTTGTAGGTAAGATGTCAAGTCCAATGGAGTCTAGGAATAGATCAGGATATAAAAAATAAAAGGAATCAGAAATAAGCACATGAAAAGAATCTCTTGAACTACGATAATTAACAATGGTATTCTAAAGACATTTCTCTCCACTTTCTTTAAAACTCTTACTCTGTTTTGGTGACGAATTCCTCAACATAATATGATCATCTGGATTTTCCTTCTGTGTGATAGATAATTCAAAATTTATGTGACAAACATCTAGTCTTTCCTATGAACAAAGTGCATTTTGAGGATAAAGGTTTAAGGTTTCTTCTTCTAGTTGCATATCTTCTTCTCTAATCAATTTCATAGGAGTATTAGAATGTTCAAGATGATTTTCATCGCTTAAGTGTTCTTCAATGATTGATTTTAAATATCGATTAGAGCATGAGTTACAAGAATGAGGATATTCACCTTGAGCCAGAAACGAATCTTCTTCCATACTGGTCGAAGACTAAAAATACAATGATTCAGAGGAAAAACTAATTTGGTTGTCATTAAGAACCTGGTCAATAGATTCTACCTCCCTAGCTTGTTCAACATTTTCGGAAGGATTCTTCTCATCATGCGAAGAAAATTGTTCTTGCAGTTGAGTGATAGGATTTGCAATTGGTTCTTCATTCGTGATTGAATATGACTAGATGGAAGGGATTCAAGCATAATAGAAGAGATTTAATGCAAATGACATGTCATCGAGATTAATTTTACAGAGGATATGATAGACTCTTGTCAAAAAGTCTTCCGAAGATGAATCGGCGTTGATTAGCGAAGTATGAAATTCTTCACATAACTGATCGAAATCATAAATTTCAAAAGCATCTAGAAATTCATCTACAAATTGAAACCAATAAAAAATGTGACATGCTGGAAAGGATTCAAACCAATGTTTAATCTGACCTCTAAAAGTAAAAGAGAAAAGTCTACATAAAACTCTTAAATCTAAGATGTCATGTTTGATGCATTTGCACCAAAACTTGTTAAGGTGGTCTTTAGCAGATGTATTGCCTCCACCATCAAAGGTGAGTTTGGACAAGTGAGAGTCTGTCTTGTTGGGAACATCGGGTAATGAGAAGTTGAAAGCATGTTCCAACACAATGATTTGGGGAGCCATGGGGGAATTGAATACATTTAAAATAAAGGCTCCTACAGGGCTAGCTTGTCAGTCGGCCCTCCTTCTAGCACCTTTTGTTGACGGAAAAAATCGATCACTTGTCAACTGGAGGAGTGAATCCAGTCCGGGGTTGTCCAATTAACCCAAGTCGTTTGGATTAATTCACTCCAACAGGTTTTGTGGCTCCGTTGGCCGATCTAAGTCCTAAAGAAAGTGAAAAATAACTAAAAGAAAAACGAGGATCTAATAAATGACAATCACTAACAAATATACACACATCTAATATACATTTGTAGTTTAACTAATTAATACTTATAAAATAACTCTAATAATCATATGCACAATATATACAAATAATTCTATTTCTAATATATAGAATATGTACAAAATGCGAATTTTAATCTAAATCAGTGAAAATCGAATGTAAATTGATTTTTTAAACAACAGTAAAGATATTATCTAATATTTATGATTTGTTTTCTTATAATGTTTATATAAAAGAAACCGGATATCAAACTATCTAATTAAACAAAAGAAATAACAGATGGTAAAAATTGTTTTAACTACAGGGAACTTCTATATTTATTATGCTAATGAAATCCAATAACAGGCTGACCTGTTATCACATCCAATATCTGTTCGATGTGTAGCATCCAGTCACCTTATCTGACGAGGTAAACCTGTGACAGATCTTAAGATTGCTCCCAATAAATATGAATCAATAATGATGGAATTTGAATAACAAAACACATAAGAGATACGATCACAACAACCTCATAATTTTACAAGCAGCCACAATAAGATAAATCTTGTTGTGAGAACTTGTGTATAAACGTTCAATCAAAGATAAAGATAAATCTCTTAATTCAAGTTTGAACGAATGATTATTGTGTGTTAAATCTAGAACATGAAACGTGGATAATATATAAACTTTTATTCTACCAGCTTGTAGTAAACCATGACAGCGAAAGCAATCATAATCTATTTACAAATTGAAATAAACATGACTTGAATAAAACCACAATACGGAAAAGCTAAAGCTGTGACGAGTATTATATTCCATTCAAGTCTGTAAATGAAAAATCCATAGTCTTTCCACAGGCTGAGATCATGCAATGTGTACAAAATAACATGCTTATATAGGTTCCAGGAAACCAAACTGCTACCTGTTGATAATATCAAATCTGTTTCAAAAATATGGGGGATGCAACCTCTCTGATTTCATTAGATATCAAAACTATCAAGAGTCTAATCTATTTACTGAAAACACAAAGTTGATATGGCTGGGAGATCTCAACAGTGCCTCATATCTCCTTGGAAATAATGGGTTCCTGAAAACAAATGAAAATGGGAAGATTTTAGATATGTTTTCAATTGTCAAATCAAGCAATTCGAATTTTTCTAATTGGCTACAGAATCTTATGATTCTGTAGCTAGTTCAAATAGCACATGCAATCTTAAAAAGTAAAAGAAACTAATTCTAATAATAAAAACAATTTATCTAATCAAATCAAATATCCTACTCTAAAAACAACAAATGATTATGCTAACTAATTCATACCTCAAATCACAAACTGAATCATGTCAAGAAACTTTGTAATTTATGACAGTTGTAGCTGCCTGTACATTGTTTTTAAATATCACATGTCCTGTAGATGTATAACTTGTTGACAGACTGGTTGAATATCCTTCGGATTGATCAAGGGTTCAGAGTAGGAGGCTAAGACAAAAGGCTATACAGGTGAGAGGGGTGTTGTGGGATGCTAAGGCACAGGCCTGGAGAGGTAGAAAACGTTTCAACACTTGCAAAAAGACCAAAACGCTCACTTCAGCCACAAAGAAAATCTGAGATTTGACCTCTAAAGGACAACCTATATCTCTGGAACGATCCAATTTCTGGGGAAACTACCTTCAATGAAGGTAAAAGGGCTCATTTCGGTTCTGGGTTTTCAAGGGTTTGATCTAATTCAAAACCGTTTGCTCAGAATAGCTCACGCAAAAATGTCCCTCTGGAAGGCAATTACGGGATTAGCTTAGGAACTCTTCAGTTACTTCCAACTACACATCACCTATATTTTCCCTGCAGCCATCGAAGGTCAAGGAAAACTTTTGGGAAACTCGAATATTGAAACCCTTAAATTTTTCGATGAACAAATGCCAACCATTCCTTTCTAAATCATCCCTAGCATTATCATATGATAGCAGGGTTTGGATGACATTCTGCTCGATCCTTACACTGGAGCCATGGTGAACAGACTGGTAATTAACAGAGAATACACAGGTAGGGTTTGGAAGAAAGCCACAGAACCATAACCCCGAGCCTTACCAATACTTGTTGTGATAATTGAAACGACGGGCAGGGTGTTAATCACTAAGTGTGTGAGAGACTTCATGAAGCCCGAGACCATGCAGAAGAGTAATGGCATGTTGTACTTTGTATGCCACCTTGGCATTGGGTACATGCTAGGACAAAGTAGTTGACAACATAGTGTGTGCATTCAAGTTTGATTGCAAAGATAGGTGAATTGATTAATTCAACGTTTGATATATGATCAAATATCAGCCAAAATCAATATAAAGAATCAAATATCCATTGATGGGGGTATTTCATTGATACAACCATAAATCTTTTAGGCATTCTTAGAATCGAAAAAGAGTTACAAACAATGAGAGCACATGCTCATAGCAAGAAATCGTGATTCTATAATAAACCACATGAGCAGTTTTCCTTTAATCAAAAATCAAAACCAAATGTCAATTCCAGCTGTGAGTTTTCATGCTTACAGTCATGAAAACAAAAATCGAAAAGACAATAGGGAGAAGCGACGATTTGCAACTATCATCTCGGAAACTGTTCATGAATGGTAATGAAATTTCATGACCCTGTGTAGGTAGCTATGTAGATTATTTAATAAAAATGACAATTGTATTATTCCTGCCAACAGGGCTATCATCATCATCATAGATTTTTATCAGTTTTCTTAAGGGGTTTGGCACACTTTCTCTCCCTAATGTTCCAATGTCTCTGGCTAGGCTAAAACACCTGTCGGTGATCTGGTTGGTAGCATTGTGAATTTGAGGTCGTCTAACCCAATAATTTCATCAATGTCTATGAATTCAGGGTCGCTTGGGCCCGTCTGTCTTTCATCTAGGTTGTCGCTGGGGAGAATTGTCCTATTTATGAGGTATCGATCATCTTGTACCCAATCAATTATCCACTACTCATGTTCTATCATGAATAACCCCCTCTCCCATGCGACCTGAGCCATGGGGGTACCTCTACCTTGCATCGGGGCTACTAAGGGGGTTTATGCTGCTTCTGCCGCTTCGACTGCTATCATTTCTTCTGTATCCCTGAGGGCCCCTTGAGCCATTTTTTCTAGGATCGTTGCCTGTTCATCCAGGATCATGCATTTGAACCTCGTCATTTTGGGATCGTCTATCCTTGCCACAACTTCATCCCAATCCTAGGCATTTTCTGTGAAAACTTCATCTTCACACTTGTCATGGGTGTATTTCCAGTAGGACAACACTTGAGAGATATGTTTCAACACTAGACCCTTTGGGTCGTGTTTACAGAATCGATCGGTCTGGAATTGGAACTCCAATTGGCTTAGTCATTATTTCTTAGCTTGAGCAGTGTCTTTCACCAAGTAGAATCCTACATGGAATCCATAAGGTATAAACGCCCTTTTCTTGCCATTGACCAATGTGGCATTATAACCTTGTAGGATGGTCTGATAACATATCTCCCCAACTATAAGACAGCTAGGGACATGCGTGGGCAAGATATGAGGTGTTTTGGTGGCCCCGAATACTCTGATGCAGGTATCGCGCTCCTCAAGATACCAGTGGCCGACCTTTGATATCATCTTTTGGGTTGTGTTGGCAACCACCCATTCTGTCAATTTTTATCACAATTAAAATCACCACAAAGGGATTACACCTTTCTATAGCTACCACCTCCTTAAATTTATGAACATTCATGTTTTTAGACTTCAAGGCAATGAATGGGTTAAACTTGTATTATTGAGTTTTTTGTTTGAATTTTCGCTTGTTTTGTTTTAAAATTCATGATTGTAAGCATGAAGTTAAATAAAAACTTGGTTTGGGATTTGTCATTATATCTTATACCTAAATAAATTTCACTTTGAAGGCACTTATATATTGCTAAGCTTCAAGTTTTATGAATTAATTGATTAAATTGCCACCACAATCTTTATGTTTTATGGATATCATGACTTAATTGGTTCTTTGGTTGATCATTTGGTTGTAATTTTTTAGTTGTATGAATGTACAAAGCACTGGGTTAACATTCGATATGGGTCTCATGCTATCAATAGTCATATCAACCTTCATGTTGCTCGGTACTAGTCTGTTGTACCCACGACTACACCTCATCATGTTGTCCTCTGCATTAATGAAACCATTCATTGTTCGAATTGGAATTCGATTGTAATCAAGTGCTTGATACTCATTATGGGAAATGGTTGTTATATATGCATGCCCTTCCGTTCCCTACATCTCTAAACTTAAGTAATCACATCATGATAGTCTCCAAACTTCCTAGTTTTTGGGCCATTTTAGTTTGCACAAATCTCTCTCTCCTACTCGTTTGTTGGAAGTCGAAACCTACCACCTATGATATCTCTTCTGTCTATTTCACATTGGCCATGGACCTTGTGGTTTGAATCAAGACAAATGGTTTACAATACCTTATTTCCCATGATGATGCCATAGATGACCTGAAGTCTCACGGTTGGGATATATTCCTTAGGAAATTTGAAGGCTACAACCTCGTGGTCGCGCAGGCCTTTGCAAAGACATTTGATGGTTTTAAGGCGAAGGTCAAGGATGTGCAATTGGAAGTAATAGAATATTTCATAGCCTGGGCCATAGGAATCCTATAGGAAGGCGAAAAGTGGTTTAAGAATGCCAAAATGGAGGATGTTACATGGAACTTGTTCATGGTCTCGCACAAATCCACTTGTTGCCCTAAAGGTATTCCCATTGCTTTTCTGAAACCTAGATGGCATAACCTTGTTTTAATTTTGAAACAGTTTATCACATGTGAAGGTCGGTATGGTTTGGTCTTTTTATACCACATCCATTTGTTCATGGTATTCATAGGGTTTGATTTGAAAATGTTGTTCTACTTGTGAATGAGCCTTTATAAAATGTCAAAACGCTATAAGTGATAGAGCATGAACTCTCTATCAAGTATTTTTCATCACGGGCTCATTAAACTCCTGTTGCTATCACATCTATCACAAATTGAGGACAATTGGGAGAGTTTCTTGAGCCGAAATGGTTTTTCCCAGGCCGACAATATAGTCAACCCACATTTAAATGTAAACCCCAATTTGGATAGTCCCGTGACCGAAAGTCAGGGTTTCAATTCACCTGATGGTTGTGATTTTAATGAATCCGTGTCTATTGCTTTGGAAATCCACATGGTTAAGAAAGTACCATGTATGTTTTTGCCCAAGAAATTGTTGGAACAGATAGTAGGAGAATTAAAAGGAAAATCTTCCCCTACACTTATGAATGAACCTAATCATAATCATAATGATAAACCTATCACAAAGAAAATTCGTAAGGGTAAGAAACAACAGAGCTCATATTTAAATTTTAGGAATAAGAGGTCTGGTCGATTGATTTATAGGAATTTAAGGAATCCGAAAAAGGATCATTTGAGCTCTATCTCTATGATCAAGGTCAATGATCAATGTTCAGATCAAGAGATAAACAATTTCTTGGCTCAGGAAGATCCGGACAACCAATGTCCCGGGAACGAAACTACTTCCCAAGTTGAACAGTATGACTTTGTGTCTAGATTACCCCCATGTCTAAAGGGAAAATAAGGTTTTTTTGTCATTAGTCATGACTTGAAACAAGCCACAGGGAAGCACGGAATACCTATTGTTGACTACATTCCACATCAATCTGCCAGTGCACCAGTACATTGTGACAGTTGATTAGATTGGATTGAATGCTATTACAGGGATATTTTGTTGCTGCAGGCTCAAGTAAAATGTCTAGCTGCTCAGAATTCTCTACTGGAATGAGAGAACCAAGAATTGAAAGCACACACAAAAAGGGAAAATAAAATACCTAAGAGATCTGGTAATATAATCATCAAAAATACATCCATTTTCAAAGCCAGCATAAATTTGGAACTGTCTAATCCTTCATTTGCTAATTTCTAATGGTAAAAATGATTTTGTTTGATTTTGTTTCATTCTATTATGAAAAATCAAAATAGGGAGATTTAATTTTGATTTCCTTGTTAATAATAAGACTAGCTACAGAATCTATGATTTTGTAGCCAGTCTATTTATGAATATTAGTTAGCATTATTTTCTGAATATCAAATTTGTTTTGCTATCTACAGGAAGTTGATGATTATGATGTTGATTACATGGAGAAAAAACATTGGATCACACGCTTTATTATTCAGTAGTTTCTTTATTTTATGTTGATAAAACTTTGATTTATTTTGACAAACCAACTCATACATGAGTTGTTTATAGTTTCACTATTTTTGTAATACTATCTATTTTTGGGGGATTGCACTCTATCTTGCATGATAAGAGTATTTGAATCCTAAGATAGTTTAAATATTGGGCACTCTTAGTAGTAAAGATATCTTTGGCTGGGATACATTATAGACATATGATTTTGAAGACTGATATGGAGATGTTGTTCACTACTTGGTTTTAGACCTGTGTGATGCTTGCCCCATTATGTTTTTGCCTCTATATTATGAAATGTTATTATGTTTGATGCAGCTTTAGTCTAGTTATCGTATGGTATTTCATATTATTAAGTACTTTAATTATGGCTGTAATTTGTTGTTCCATATTGCATCTGTGATCAATCTGCCATTTAAATATTGTTGATTTATTCCAGATATTGAATGATGGATTATATGAATGCTTTATATTGAGTTCCCTCTTTGTATAAGGGTTCATTATTATAAGATCACTAGATCTATATATTTATCATTCTGTTGTTATATACTCGCTCCAATGCATCTTTGAGTTTATTCTGGGAGTGTTAGCACTGTTCTTTTACAGGTTTCCCTTGTAGGCTAGAGAGTCAGGAGTCTTGAAATTGCACAGAAGGATAAATTCAGTTTAGTCGATTAGTTACAGGTTAGTTTATAAGTTGTTTATTTAAAATATTTTGTTAATGAAATAAGAACAACATGCATTAGCTTTTGACTGTTTTTCTATTCTTATTTAAATTATATTTGTTTAGCATTCATTAGTTTTAGAATTTTAAATATTCAACAAAAACCAGAAAAATGGATGTGCTTTCTTTATCTCTTTTATAAACACTTTCAAAAACATCCATTTCGCAAGATATCCAGTAAATCATGTAAATTGTACATATATTGTTTATAATCATATACACATGTTCATGTTTCTATTTCGACACTTGTAAATTATTAAAATTATATTATTAGTATCATAGATTTATGGATTAGTTTATTTTATTTTATTATTTTTAGGACTTTAGTTGGCCAACGGAGCCATTAAACCCGTCGGGTCATTTCATTCCAAACAACTTGGGTTATTTAGACAACCCCGGTCCGAGTTTAACCTTCCAGTTGACGGTGTGTCAATTTCGCCCTGTCAACAAATGGCTTTAGAAGGAGGGCTTGAATTTAATTGATGGCAAGTGGAGGTTGCAAGACTCCTCCCCCACACACTCGCACTCATGTCGTAACGTGTAGTCACTCAGAAAATAATGTTACGCTTGAAAAAAAAACAAACTCAAATGATAACCCTGATATTCCCATTGAACCATTGACACCAGTTCCTCGAGGGATTGACGTCCAAGAAATTGTCGGCCAATCACTAATAAGAACTCATAGTGACTTAGCCCATATAAGACAACTTGGTAGGCCACTTAATCAACCCCTTGATTTCACAGATATCCAAGAACAACTTCAAGGCATTGGTCTATCCAAAATCCCTTTAGGTGGAAACACTATTAATCCCACTGAAACGTTTATCCTGAGAGATGGAGAATCTTGTATCCCACCATCCCCACCTGGTTCTTCTCCATCTTCTTCAGGAAGAGAGTCTTTAGATGAAGGAAGTTCTTCATCTGAACCACCACAACCTTTGACACCACCAACTCCCATGCAAAACCAAAATAATCCTGCCATACCCTGGCTCAATCAAGATGTTGTGGCCGTACCTGGACCCCAACACCCATTACCTAAACATTCGGAGAAATGGTTTCCCAAATTTGATCCAGATTCGAAGAAATCAACTAAGGATCACATCAATAAATTTATGTTATCCATTAGACTCTGGAGCGTTGAACATGATGATGTAGTATGCAGATTATTTCCTTATACTTTTGAGGGAAATGCCTCCACATGGTATTTCGCTCAACAACCCCAGACCATCGTCTCTTGGGACAAGTTCGAAACTTGTTTTCTGGAAAAATTTAGAGATGATAAATCTCCAAAAGTCTTGGTTATGGAACTCTCCAGTTTAAAAATGAACCTTAAAGAAAAAATGAAAGACTTTAACCAAATATTTCTTACATTAAAAAACAAAATCCCTGCAGATTCAATGCCCACAGAAATTTTAATTGTTGCATATTATGCTAAAGCCCTACACAATAACATATCAATATGGGTCAAAAGGTCCAAGAAGAACACTTTGTTAGAAGCCTTTGAGGAGGCAATCCAAATTGAGAAAGATATTATTAGCTTAAAAGATAATCTTAGTAATGAAACTTAAACAACTTCATCTTCTAAGAAGAAAATAGAAATTCTTACTAGGCCTCCTCAAACAAAAAATCAACAAGAAACTTTAGACTTAGAGAGCTTGCAGAAAGATTTCCAAAAATTGTCTAATCAGGTTGTTGACCTGAAGATATCGGAAAAGGAGGCATCAACAAGCAAAGAAATTTTTAAATCCCCTTTCAGAAATCCTTTTCCGCTAAACTAACCAAACCCGACCACAGAAGGTCTAAATTTTGAAAATTTACAGTATGTTTTGCAGACGATATTAGAAGTGCATGACAATTTTGTTTCTATTCCTCTTGAAAATTCTGATGATACAGTTGAAGAAGAGGTACCAGAAGAGGAGGACTCATCCCCTCCTATTTTTGGGCACTTGTCGTACCATATTTTTCAAGCAAATTTTGAAACTGTCCACCCTTACAACACTAGGAGTAAAGCACAGGCCAAGCCCACTGCAGAAACAAGCAATAATGTTTTTCCTAAAAAAACAAAGCAAACTGAAACCAGACAAAGCTTAGCTGCCCCAGTTTTAGAATATGATTTAATGGAAGATCTAAAAAAACTACGGGAAAATATTTATGTTTTTGAACTGCTGAAGTTTCCTCTTATTTTGCAGAAAATGCTTCAAAGCATCATTGAAAATAGTAAAAAAAATGATCTTAGCAGCAAAAAATCAGTAGAAATTGATTCAAACACAGCTAAAAATGTCCCAATGAAAAAATCATTTAAACCTCAAGACAAAAGGGAATTAGCAGAAAAACCTATAGAAAATGTGAATAAAACTGTTTTAGGGACAACAATGAAAAATCAATAGAATTTCGTTGTTTCCAGACGGAAAAATGTCCCACCTTTTTTATTAACCTTTGAAAATTTTAATAGGAATGTACATAATTGCATGGTTGACTCTGGTGCATCATCAAACGTGATGCCTCTATCTGTATGTCAAAAAATTAACACAGAAGTACAACCTTCTGATCTTAAAATTATTCAGCTAGATCGAACAAATGTTAAAGTAATCAATGATCTTAAGAATGTGCTTATTAGATTTTCATCCAATCCTAAAGTTCATCAGATTATTGGTATTGTCGTTGTTGATATTCTCAAATTTTATGGTTTGTTTTTAAGCAGAGATTGGTCAGAAAAGTTGCACGGTTATTTCACTATAGATTGGTCTCACTTGTGGCTGCCTGAAAATGGACAGCCCAATAAAATCAGGATAAACTGATAACGTTATATTAAGCATACTGTGACCAATCTGAACAATACAAATGAATCATTCATTACATCCGCAAATTCATTTGAAACGCACAGAATGAACACCTTTTTTGGTAATTTCATGACCGAAATCTCTTCTATCGTTGATCCAAGACAACAGTCTGAAGTTACAGCCTATACGCAAACACCAGCTTTGTTGAATACGCCAAGTACTGCTTATGACCCACAAATATGTTCCCTATATTTTGATGGATCCAAATCGAAAGAAGGAGCAAGTGTTGGTTGTGTACTCATCGATCCTACAAGTAATAAAACTTTTATTGCTTGTCGATTAGAGTTTGAATGTACTAACAACATGGTTGAGTACGAAGCACTTCTACAAGGACTTAGGAAATCATTGGATATGGACGTGAGAAATTTGATAGTATTCTATGATTCATAAATCGTGGTCAAGTAGGTAAGAAATTCCATACATTATTTATCACCGCGTCTAAAAAGCTACCAAACCAAGGTATGGAGTTTAATGCATAAATTTTCATCATTTAATATAAATTATATTCCTAGGATGACTAATTTGGAAGCTTATCTACTAGCCAATGTTGCGTCTAAATTGTTGTCTACTGAAGGTATTTACCCTAATGTGTTTTCGATCGAATTGTTGTTCAGGCCGTCGATTTCGAAAAACATCACGAATTGGAGAGTATTCGATGATGACCAGCAGATCATCATCTTTATGCATATGAAAGACACCTTTCAGGATGCAGTCATTGATGAAGGCACTCATGACGAGAATCTCTGAAACTTCATGGTAACATTTGATCCACGATATCCTAAATCAACATCTGAGATGGTAAACTCTATCCCCATATTTGTTGTGATATTAGAGAAATTTTATGATTTGCATGATAAATTTAGAGGGGTAGTCAACTGCAAAACTAGCAGTTCCTCTTTGATCTATGAAACTGTTAATTTAGGAACAAGAGATAATCCTAAAAATATTAATTTGGGAAAGGGATGTTCCGAGAAAGAAATATGTCTTTATAAAATTATTTAAAGAATTTAAAGATGTATTCACCTGGGCGTATGATGACTTGAAAACTTTTGATCCAAACATCATACAACATGTAATCCCTATGAAGCCCTAGACTCAACCTTTTCAACAGAAATTGAGGAAAATGAATCCTAAATTGGAACTGATTGTTAAAAAGGAAATAAACAAATTACTAACTGCAAAGATAATTTTCCCAGTTAGGCACACTCAATGGGTGTATAATTTAATCCATGTAAAGAAGAAAAGTGGTGAAATTCGACTCTGTGTCGACTTTCATAACCGAAATCGAGCATCTAACAAAGACAACTACCCATTTCCTCTAATGAAACAGATTCTACAACAGGTGTCTGCTTCCGAAAGACTATCTTTGTTAGATGGTTTTTTCGGATACAACCAGGTCCTTATGTCTCTATCAGACCATGTTAAAACCACCTTCCATACCCCATGGGGCACTTACGCCTACATGAAAATTTCTTTTGGACTGATAAATTTCGATGCCACTTTCCAGAGAGCAATGGACATTGCTTTATGTAGCCTCATTAACCATTCAGTTGTCGTCTATCTTGATGATGTCACCATATTTTTCAAAAACAAGAAATATTATTTGTCTCACCTTAGGGCTGTCTTGGAACGATGTCGTAAGTTCGACATATCTCTCAACCCTAAGAAATCGGTCTTTGCAGTAGAGCAAGGAAGACTACTTGGGTTCATAGTATCTAAAGATGGAATGATTATTGATCCTGAAAGAACCCAATCCATTTATAAACTTCCCCCTCCTTTTTCCAAAAAGGCCATGCAATCCTTTTTGGGCAAGATTAATTTTGTCAGAAGATTTGTCCCGAGTTTCTTAGAAATGGTCAGACCGTTACAAAATTTAATTAAAAAATATGTTTTGTATCGATGGGGACCTCAAGAAAGTCGAGATTTTGATTCAATTAGAAAATCAATAATAGAAACCCCTTCTTTGATG
>JASDQU010244752.1:0-25375 GCA_032191745.1 Picea mariana | reverse complement strand
GCAGATCTGACGGCTGTCGGGTATCTGCTTCTAATCTGACGGCTAAGACATGTCCTCCTATCGAGCTTCTCCCGATGGCGCTCGATCGTTGCCACGCGTCCTTCCAAATAGACGGTCCTGATTATGTCAGGATTTCACCTTGGCTTTTCTCGATGGTATATCTCTCTCGCAGCTTCTGTCTGATCTGACGGACCTCGTTCTTTCGGGAAATTTGAATGAGATCCTGTGGTTGTGGATCTCTGTCTTCCTTCTCTTCTGCACGCCAACTCCTGCGCTTAACATCTGCGCAGCTTCGCCCGATCCAACAGCTGTCGGGATTTCCGAGTGAGATCCGACGGCTCTCAGTCTCTTTCCTGTGCTCCTTGCCCGTAAAAGAGCGCTATGCCTCCTGACCTTATTCTCCTCGAATCCTTAAAGGGTTTTATCCTTCTTATCCTACCAGCTCCACCGTTGCCATCAATGACAACAACCATCAATACACATTCGTTGCTTGTTCAATATTTGCCAGCACACTTTTGCATCTAACCGATCTTATGTTGTTATACTTACACAGAAAAACACTGAAAGCAATGAGATACCCATTGCCTTCTTGAGCTCAGATTTTAAAGGAGTAGAACTTAATTACCCACTAGTAGATCAGCTGGCATATGTTGTTTTCAAAGCAGTGAAACACTTCTGGTCTTACCTGTTGAAATCCAGAACCAAAGTTATTGTTCCTTACCCTGCTATGAGAAACATGTTAGTACAAAAGGAGTTGGGTGAGAAAAGGGAAAATTGGATGACTTCGCTACAAGAATATGACCTTGAAATAACTCTTGGACAAATTGTTAGAGGTCAAGGCCTGTGTAACCTAGTGGTTGATTCAGTTGAATAACAGGAAAGTCAAATAAACACCTCAACTGTAAATCAACATAACGAATAACAGATCAGTTTTGCACAAGATACTCCCAATTCTTGGTATGAGAACATTAGATTTTATCTAACTCATGGATTTTCGCCCCACAATCTTGATCCTAAAAACATAAGAGCACTTAGGCTTAAATCTGCATCTTTCCAATTAATCAATGATATTTTATTTCAAAAGAACTTTGATGGTGTTTTTCTATGTTGTTTAGAAAAGAAGGAATTTGAAAGAGTGTTGGTTGAACTTCATGTTGGTGAAGCCAGTGGTCACTTCAGTGGAGATAATACTGCCCACAAAGTGATAAGGGCTAGATACAATTGGCCTACCTTGTTTAAATATGCCCATACGTTGTCCTGCAAATGTGTAATCTGCCAAAAGGCTATAGGACGGGTGAAAAATGTTTCTTTCCCTTTGCAACTTGTTATTGTAGACACACTTTTTCAGCAATGTGGCCTAGACATCAAAGGACCAATCAATCCCTCCTCTTCTCAACAACACAAGTATATCCTGACAGCAACATACTATTTCACAAGATGGTCTGAAGTTGTACCTCTAAAAGTGGTCAACACCAATCAGGTAGTGCCTTTTCTGAACTCCCATATCATCACTCGATTCAGAATTCCTGAATGTCTTCTTTTCAATAATGCCTCTTGTTGTTCCTGAGTTTATACTTTAAGGCTCTAAAGTATACCATCAAGGCATCCGTAAAAGTAAAGGTAATTAAAAGGTAAGAATGAAAAAGAAAGGTAAATCAGAGTTGGTTTCTCAACTGCCTCTGTCTAGCTTGCCAATGTTCTTGGATGTTGATATCTCTCTCAATAGCTGCCCATGAACATTCTAATTCAACCCGGCTAGTTGTTGTTTGTAGAATAGTATTAAACAGGTTTAAAGCAATGCTAGTATTTCATTAAAGTTTTAATGAAATATGAAAAGTTTGAAGATTTGTTGCTTTAGTTTTTAAGGGATGAAAAGAGAAAAAGAGTTTTGAAACTCAAAATAATAGCATAATAACAGTTGAGGTCATTTCCTATACTTGAAACAATTTTAAGAATAGTAAAATAACAAAGTAGTACTGCTGTGAAAATATGAGGCTTTAATCAAGAAAGAATCTCATATTGTAATAGGAGACAAAGAGGAAAACGAGATTTCTAATGAAATGTAAAATATAATCATTCAAATGACCTGCAGGTCTTGAAATTGTTGATAGCAATCACAGAGGAAAAACTGTCAATAATTCAATAACCAAATCAATTTAAACTACAATAGATGTGTGAAATAAACTTATAGTTAATCATTCATTAGAAAGACGTAAGAAGAAAAATATTGAAAAATATTGGAAACAGGGTAAAGAACACATAGCTTCAAGTTGACAGAATTCAAAATCTCGTCTATATTATTTATATCACAGTGGATTGGAAAACTTTTTAATACAATCAGCTCTCTCAAAAACAAAAATTCTTTTCTCAGTCTTGTGAAAATATATTTATACATGATCACCAAACATTTTTCCCGTTGGTGATTAATTAACTTCCTAAGACTAACGGTTACATGAATGAACAATGTCAAACCATTTACATTTCTATTCTAACTTCTTTATTATTCCAATGATGAAAATCTTCAAAACAATATTTCATGTCTGCGTTGATGAACCTCCTCCTTCCACTTTAAGAAAATGAATACATTTTCCTAGAAACTGCACTAAAACTCTGGGAGCTTCTGTAATATCCTTTGCTTCAAATAAAAAAAACTTTCTCTGCAATTCTGGCAGACGATCTTCGATTAACTTTATCATAAACTTAATAGTTTGTAGATTTAAGTTAGGCATTACTACCCATTTGTCAATTTGAATAACATTTTTTACTTTTATTTGTGGAATCTCTGCCTGAATTTCTTCCAGCTCTTCTTTAAATCTTAATTGATTCTTGACAATATTAATTTCTCCTAACAACCCGGGACAGTCGTTTTTTCCAATGTTCAATGAAAGTTTCTCTAAAAGATCAAAAATTCCTTGACAATTGTCATTAACTTCTCTGGTTATTCTTTTATTTTATGTGATGTCTGCCTCCCATACCTTAAGTATTACATCACCTTTAATCTATTCTGAAACAGATAGTTTTTTAGCCTCCTTGAAATCCTCTTTTGTTGAAAAAGCCACTGCTTTTTGGAAAGTTGCTCTGGCCGCTCTTACTTCTCTTTCTTTCTAGAGAATATCTTCCAAGGATTTATTTGTTTCCTGAAAATAATTCTGGACAAATTCCATATTAAAAAACACTCCTTGTTGTTCTTTTTCTATCTTCGTATGTATTTCCAATACCTGGGCCTGGAAGATTTCAAGCTCCACCTCTTGATTTGAAATGGAATTAATCTTATCTTGTAACTATTTATTTATTTCCTCTTGCTTTATGACCTGTGCTTGAGTGACCTGTATTTTCTAATTTGCTTCCTCTAAGCTTGCTTTCATTTTCTGAATCTCTTGAATATCATTTAATCTAGCTTGTTCTAGACCCTTTTTATTCCCCAACTGATATTTATTTCGGTCTCTTTCAATTGACCCTGTAGCTGAGCTATCATTTGGTCTTTATGTTCCAACATAGTTGTCAAACTACCCATAGAGTATAAATTCACCAATGCTAAAGCTCCCATTGTGCCCACTATTTCTGTGGCGAATTCTCCCTCTTTAAGTTTTTGTCCATCTATAATGATTTTATGCTTTTTAATCATCATATCTCCTCTTTGATGCATCTCCTGTTTCAGAATAGCCTTCCTCTTTTTACTGAAAAAATAATTGGATGAAGGAATCTCATCCCTAGAAATAGGCTCAAGATCACTAACGTATAGAGCTCCCTCATGGGGGTTTCCATAAGTAGATTGCAATGGATTCAAGGAAGTAATGGGACTTCCAATTTCTGTCGATGTTGTTCCTCCTACCGTTTTCAGAAAACTCTCAGGGATTTCTGAGGGTGTTTCCAACTCCTTTCCTTTCCCTACCTCTGATTTTTCTGTCTGGGAGACTTTTGTTTCTTGCGAAGGCATTTCACCCTCTTTCATTTTTCCTTTTGTATTTTCTTTATCCTATACATTTGTTTCAAATCCTGGGGGAGGCCCTTCATGCTCTGGAGGAGGAGTTGTGGATTCACCTTGCAAAATTTTTGGCAAACAACCTCGCCTATGACTTTGGAAGGATATAAAACCAGTCTGCAGGTCGAGTGATAAGGCCTGTACCCTATTCAACACCTCTTCATAAGTTTTAACCTCCTTGAAAATATCATCATAAACAGATGTTTCGTGCTCATAAGCTTTCAAATTACAGTGCATCAAATGTCTGCTTACTAATTGATAAGGGTCATGCTTTATGTGCTCAATATCTACCAATTTTATTTCTTCTATCACTTCAGCCTCCGCTTTAGAATGGTCAAGGTTTAGTAATGAAAAATTCTCGACATACACAGGGAATATTGGCCAGGATTTCTTTTGAGATGCCTTTAGCTCTATTCCAATACCACCTTTCACTATTTGATGTGCTACCTCCCTCAATACCAATCTGCTCAGGAGGAATTTTGGAAGTGCATGAGGGGGGATTGAGCATCCATAAACCCTAATATAAGAGAAGTTTTCATCAACAAACCAGTCGGCTATTGCTTTGAGATTTCCTGAGACTGACTCAGAAATGCGAGGAGGTTCACAGCCATGGAACATTTTATGCATTGGAATTATTATAAAATGACAAATTTCGTAAAATGAATTCTTAGAATTTTCTTCCCAAAGTGTAGAATGATATTCATGAATTGGCTCGGGGCAAGTTATGTTCCAACTCCAATTCATCAAGGGAAAAGGATTCATAAAGCAAACTGTGTCCATAATGTACGCTGACATATAAAAGGCCACTGGTTGACCTTTAGATTTTGCAACTCTGTAGTTTGAAACTTCTTGAGCTAGGTTATCAGACAGAATCTTACTCCAGTTGAAAGTAAATCCTTCTGAAGCTTCTTCTAAAAAGGGAACCCATTCTGCAGGAAAATGGCAGGGATCCTTTTTCTCGAAAATTCTACACAACATAATAGCTACATAGACCATGTATTCGTTCAAAGATGTTGTGGCATAAACTCCATCAATATCAGCCCTAAACTTTGATGGACATCTCCACCAATCTCTAATTAAATCAGGATAAGTTCGGTCTGCCTCAGTACACTCTTTCCTTTGAAATTCAGCTAAAAACTCAGCATTAAAAGTGTACTTAGGATTTGGTGAGAGCTTATACATTACTTGTATATGTTCTGGCCTGAACGAGCCAACAACAACCCCTTGATCATTTAAGATGCTCCTCATCGGAATATCAACCTTTTCGGGCCCAACTGATCATATCATTGTACGCCATAAGCCGAGGGTGCGTCACGATCTTATGAAGCTCTGATTCTTCTATATCCCAAAAGTGATTCTCAAAATAAGTATGAGAATTCTTGAATTCATATTCTAGGAATTCGGAGATTAGTGTCCAATATTTAACTGAGTTGATAGTGTGTGGCATAGTGTCGGATATGATATCTCCTTCCTGTGCATGTTCACTCTTCTTCGGTGCCTTTTTTGGTGCCATGACTTTAAGTTAGATGGAAAACCTGTCACAGAAAAGGAGTGTATGAGCTTGGCTGAATGCGTCTTGTGCTTGATAGTATGAAATAGAAAATGTTGCAAAACATAGACCTTCAAACTCTCTTTTAATTCATTTAACGATGAAGGGACTAGCACAGCTGACAAGAATTCAAGACATTTAATGCAGTAGATATTTACTAAGATACGCATTAGTGTCACATATCACCAGTTATTCTTTATTTAAGTGGCCACATTTTGGCGCTTTTGAATTCAAAAATCGAAACATTTCATTCAATCAGAAACTGAAACGTGAACAAAACCTAAAAAGATTGATTGTCATTAATCATTCTTTCAAAACAGAGTTAATTTATACTAATCACGAATTAAGAGTCAAGATTTCATGTTTCGGGATTTCGGGGATCGAGTTGACAAGAGGTATGTTATCACTGAATCCCGACTTCCGAAATTGCGAAATCACGACAAGATTAATTAGGAATTAAATTCTTTTTAGCAAAATAATTGATCGGTATTAAGTGTTTCGAGATTTCGGGGATCATGTTGATAGGAAGTATGTCATCAATGAATCCCGATTTCCGAAATTACGAAATGATTAACTTAAGCCTTAAATTTCAATATTAGTTAACTAATTAATCAGGATTAAGGACAAAATAGGATTAACAGTTTAACACAAATTATGGGTCGGGATTTCACGTTTCGGGATTTCAGGGATCGTGTTGACAAGAGATATGTTATCGCTGAACCCCGAATCCTGAAATCATGATATGATTAACTTACGCTTTAACTTTTTGTGTTAGTGAATTAATTAATCAGAATTTGAACTAACTCTCATTCTTTCGGGAACAGGGATTGGGATTTCGTGATTCAATATGTATTGAAACATATGTTCTCAGCAAACGCCGAATCTCGAAAACTTTTTAAAGTTAATCTTAACTCCTTTAGGTTTTAAGCTTATCATGATTAAAAAATAACTTTATAGAAAACGCATCGGGACTCTTATAACATTTTAGGTTTTTAACCTTTTATTATTTAAAGAATAAATTTTTTCAGGAAATCGGTACTGGGCTTTTGGGAAAGATAACGAAGCTTATGCTTTATGAAAAGCCGAAACCCGAAAAAAGGAAAGTTTAGGTCTTAGGGATAAAAAATTTAAAATTTGTTTCAACATAGGCTCCAATTGGGGACCTCATCTCCTTGTGGGATGAGGAGAACATGTAGACTTAGTGCCTTTATTGGGTTAATGGAGTCAAGGGTTTATCTCTGCAGAAATTGCTAAGGAAGGGGATACAAAGGGAAAAGAGATTTCATCCTTACTTCTGAAAATATTTTCAAAACTCTCATTTGTTGTAAACTCAGTTGCAGTCCCATTCATGATCTTCTCCTTCTCGTTACTGAAATTAAGTTAGCATTAAGATGATCAAAATAATCCTAGGAAACCCAACAGATTTTGTGGCTTTTGGCTTGCATCAAATGAAGAAAAATTCATATTTTTAATTGGGGAGCCCTATCTGGAGTTGGGATGTAGATCTGGTTTTGAAAAAACTGGTAACTAGAGTAGAGTGATATTCAAGTATGACAACCTTACAGATACCTCAGATATTGCTTCACTGCCAGCGAGCCTGTTCAGTACCCCGGTGAAGTTATCTGTCCCTTTTTACTGAATTTCCTTTCACCACTTCAAATCCTAATTATGCATTTAACCTCAGATATTGCTTCACTGCCAGCGAGCCTGTTCAGTACCCCGGTGAAGTTATCTATCCCTTTTTACTAAGACGAGGGAAATCATTTAAATGAATTTCCTTTCATCGTCTTTTGGACTAAATGGGGGCAATCAAATATGAATTTCCTTTCACCATCTATCTTATATTTTACTTTTAGAATATGAAGTGGGGGCAATCCATGATACTTAATATGCCAGGGATGGTATCTGTGTAAAAATTGCAGTGGAGGTCTGTCAACTTGTTTTAATTACTCTAGACCAACCTTCTCTTAACTTTCAAAACATCTTAATCTACAAAGAAAAAGGGGAAGATTAATTTCAGGGGTCTTCCTTCGAGCAAGCTTAAATCCTTAGAAAATTGTTAAGAAACCTAGGAGAGTTAGGATCGACCTAAGCATAACTTTGTTTAGTCGGAGAGTGAGGAGTTATGAGGACTGGTCTACCTTTTAAGAACTATTTTTCAGCTTCAAAAGTTAAGACGTAATCTATTCTCCCTCTGTGGGAAACCCAGAAAGAAGCTTGGTTTTTTAAGAAGACAAAACTGAGGGTAGAAAGGGGAGACATAGAAAGACCTGGAAATCGAAAAACAGAGGTCATAAATTAAACCCAACTCTTGGAACGCTTTTCATTTTTGTTTATTTTAATTACCATCCTACCTTATTCCAAGTGAAACTCTTAAGGCCTATATTTCGAAATCATTCTTTTAGTGACCTATCACACTTATGGGACAATCACCACACTTTTTATAGAAAACCTTTGTTTGAAAAAAAATAAAAAATAGACTTTTCTGGAATTCACATCTTTGCCTTACCATTTTCATTCTCTTTTGAAATAACAAAAAATCTTATCTATCACCTATTTTTGGCGAATTTATCTTCCGCTATAAGGCTGTCGGTTTGTTACTTTCACTTGTTGGACTGCCAACCAGAATCCTATAAGGGAACAATACGAAGAGTATGAGGTCTTTTATAAAAGAATTGAATGCATTGAGAATTTGGTATCCCTACTTCTAGAAAAACATTAACCTATTTTTTTTATTTTCTTTTAATTTTTTTGACAGAATGAAAGTAGACTTACCAAAGAAAATATGAAATAAAAAGAATAAAAAAACCGGTATATACAGTGGGAATTTTTGAAATCAACTATTCCCGCCCGTTGACAGGGGCGTTTAGGATTTTACCATCCAAATTTTCTAGCAGAAATGAATTCTTTCCTTCAGGAGATGCGACCTTGAATGGTCTGTACCAGATGTGATCGAATTTACTATCTTTCGTCGAGTATTCCTTCCTAGCATCCCATTTTAAAACCAAATCTCCAGGGAGAAAATCCCTGTCTTTGGCCTTACAATCGAATAGCGCTTTCATGTCATCCTGGTATTTCTGCAGCCTTTCATCCACTTCAGCCCTGTGTTGTTGGACTTCAATTAGCTAGTTTATTCTTCTTGTGACATGATTTGGTTCTTCCTTCTCATCTTGCCAAAGTTTCATTACAGGAAGTGCTAGATTTATAGGTAACACTACATCTGTCTCATATACCATTTGGAAAGGAGAAGTACCGATAGACTTTTTCATGCCTATCTGATTTGTCCACGGAGCGTATTTCAAATGCACATGCCAAGACTTCTTATTTTTGCTCAACACTTTCTTAATTATATTGATTAGGCTCTTGTTTGAAGACTTAGCCAGACCATTTCCTTGAGGGTAGTATGTCATGGAATGACCAAGCACAATATTATATTTTTTGCAAAAACTGACTATAGCCATAGATTTAAAAGCCTGTGCATTATCTGTGACTATCTTTCGGGGGCATCCAAATCTAGACAAAATATTTTCTTCTAAGAAATCTATTACCACCGAATCAGTAGCCCTTCTAGTTGGAATACCTTCCACCCATTTGGTGAAGTAATCTGTAGCAGTCAGGATCCATCTGTGTTGAGCGCTAGAATGAGGGTTAATTTCACCTAAGAAATCTAATCCCCATTGCTGAAAAGGAGCTTATGTTTCGACCGGAACCAATGGCATTGCTAGGAGTTTATGTTTGCCTGAAAACAATTGGCAAGGGTTGCAAGCTCAGACCTTGGCGTTGACGTCTAAAAAAATTTTGGTCCAATAATACCCTTCCCTCAGGATCTTATAAGTCGTTGCCCTCCAGGCGTGCTGTCCTCCACACACTCCTTTGTGAAATTGGCTTATGACCTTTTCTGTTTCTGATTCGACCAAACAAACTAGGAGGAATCCAAGTGGATCTTTCCAATACAATTTTCCTTCAGATATACAGTACTTAACCGCATGCAGCTTCAGCGTTCTGGCTTTGTATGGGGTTAAGTCATTTGGGCACTTCAAGGTCAACAAGTAGGACACTATGTCTTTGTACCAATTTGATGAAGCGAATTTCTTTTCTATTCTGATTTCAGCTATTGGTTCATCAAGTTCATTCATGTCCATACACTCTTCTCCCCCCTATAAGCCATTTATTCTGAGATCTCTGAAATTTGATTCAGCTAAGAGTTTAGCTAAACCTTGTCCCTTTACTAGTTTCATTGGTTTTATCTCCAAGTCGAATTCTTGAATTTTGGCAAGCCACCATCCTCTTTTGCCATCATTGTTGGATTGAACCAAAATATCTTTTACGGAGCTAGTAGGTACATACGCAATCACCTTAGAATGCAACACATAGGTTCTGAAAGCCTTTAACGCCTTCACCATAGCATATGATTGTTTTTCCATTATATTATATCTAAATTCGGCGTCTCTAAGACTTTTTCTAAAAAAAGGCTATCGATTGCTCAAAACCTTCTTCATTCTTATGGAGGAGTACCGCAGCAAGTCTGTGTTCGGAGGCGAACAAGAAAATAAGAAAATCCTTTAGATAATCAGGGCTTGCTAGTATGGGTGCCTCACTTATAAATTTCTTTATGCATGCCAATGATGCTTTAGCTTGTGCTATCCATTTCACTTTGTTGTTTTTCTTTAGCATATCTGTGATCAATTTCACGATTTCAGCAAAGTTTGGAATAAATCTTCTCAAAAAAATTATTTTTCCTAAGAATGACTAAATCTCTTTTACATTCCTAGGAATACTTATTGTGTCTATAGCTTCAACTCTTTTAGGGTCAATTCTAATTCCATCTCGAGACACAATATGGCCCAAAAGTTTACCTTCTTGCATGGCAAAGTGAGACTTTTTGGGATTTAAAGACAAACCAAATTTGCGGAATTTTTCAAATGTTTGCTTGAGATGTATCAGGTGATCTTCATCAGATTTATAAAAAATGGTTAGATCATCAAGATAGATAACCACAAATTTGTCTCTTTCGCCAATGAAAGCGATATCCATAGCCCGTTGAAAAGTAGCACCTGCACTCATCAAACCAAATGGCATCTTATCATACATAAATGTACCCCAAGGAGTGATAAAGGTTGTCTTTTCTTTATCGTGTTCGCTGATGATAATTTGATTGTACCCTAAAAACCCATCGATCATCGACATCCTATTTGCCCCCACTACTTTTTCTAAAACGTGATCAATTTTAGGTAGGGGGTAATTATCTTTGAGAGAGGACTTATTTAGATTTTTGAAATCGACATATAGTCTAATTTCCCCATTTTTCTTCCTAACCGGGACCAGGTTTTCTACCCAATCAGAATATCTCAGTGGTACAATTATCTTTGCATCCAGGAGTTTTTTGACTTCCCTTTCAATAACAGGCAATAAGATAGGATTGATTTGTCTGAGTTTTTGTTTAAAGGGTTTGACACCAGGCTTCAAGGGTATCTTATGTTTGATCACAGAGGTGTCATAGGTTCTCATCTCTTCATACAACCAATTGAAAACATCTTTGTACTTTCTAAGCAACTCCACGTATTTATTTTTGGTTTTTGTAGACAGATATTTGGATAGTTTCACCATCCGAGGGTTTCCTTTGGTACCTATGTCACAATCCTCAACCTCTTCAGGTTGAGGCTGTAGAGTGGATTTTGAAGGGATGTCATCTTGATTGAATAATCTTTCCAAGGAAATCAGGCCCTTGGGGATCTGGTTATTTTTAAGAACGAGAATTTGGTGATTCACGATTTTATCGTGGAACTCTTGAGGATCCTCCTCTTCCTACATGATCCAAATAGGATCATTTTGATTTTCTTGATCAGTATGCGTTTCGGCAAACTCATCTATTGATTCTAAAAATTTGTGAAGTTGTTCATCGTCCTCAAAGACTTGCCAATGTTGTATGTTATTTGATATTGAAGGTCGATGCCTCATTTGTATGTGATACTTTAATTTAAATGTGGTGGGAGGTGTGAAAGTTGAGGTTGCTTTGGCTAACGCATCAGCCTATTGGTTTTCAGTCCTTGAACGAAATGAACATTCACAGAGGAGAAGAAATTCTCGATCATATCCCAGACACAATTCCTATAGGAACTCAACCTAGTATTTTTGTCCTAGTACTGTTGGTTCACCTTTTTTATGATTAACTCAGCGTCGCCAAAAGCTTCAAGTTTTTTTATTTTCATTCTCCTAGGGGCTATCCTAAAACTAAGGCTTCATACTCGCATACGTTATTTGTGCAGTCCACATTCCACTGTAGCCTATAGGAAAATGGGATTACAAATTGATCATCAGGATCCACAAGGAGTGCCCCTGCTCCAACTCCTAAGTAGGATGAAGCACTGTCAAAAAACATTTTCCATATACCATTACTATATACATTTTTTTTTAATTTTTTCTTTTTCTGTGTTTTCTTCTATACAACTTTCATTTATACCAATCTCAAAATCGTCATCAATAGATAATATACAATTTCCTAAATCTTGATCAGCAATATATACAAGGTGTTTATTTGGGTTATGTGGATCACCTACCGTGAATGCCAAACTAATTTCTCTATATAAACGTGTGTACTGTCCTCCAAAAAATGGAATCGTAGCATATGCCATGTCAAGCTGGAGAGATCCTCCAAGCTTGGCACCCCATGACCTAGATAACAGCATACCATATTTACGAGGGATATCGGCGACCACTACTTTTGACCGCTTAAATGCCAATGCTTCCGTCCATTCTCTTTGTGACTAACATAAAATTTGGAGAAAGACACCAAGTTTAGTAATTTGCAATTTCTGTTACAACATAGGCTCCATCTAGGGATGGTGCTTTCCTGTAAAGCGCCAAGAACAGTAGACCACGTACCTTCATCCATTGGGCGACCCAATGCAAAAACAATAACCTGTAGCCTGTGCTACCCTACTTACTAAGAACAGGTAACCAGATTGAGTGACCGCACTTTTTCGGTGAAGCCAATCAAGGAGCTGGGTGACGGACTACAACAAGATTTCTTCTCCAATCAGATAGCTAGAATGGGAATAGAGAAAACCAACACACTGACTAAGAATATCTCCACCATCTACAAACATTAAGAAGCTCACCGCCACGGTAGCCTCTAATAGGGCTGCGAAAGGATCGTCAAAAGAAAAATCAACTTGTTCATCAACACTTTCACCTATAGCAGAAAATTTAGAAATTTTATATATACTTCCCAAAGTGGCTGCCTCCATGCATGTTACAGGAATGTCTAAGGGCAACGACCTACAAGACTTGAATNTATATATCTGAACATGTCCTCTCAACAAAAATGCTTTGAGCAAACTCTTCATTTTGATTTGAATAAATGTCTAAAAAAAAAATTTCAGGAAGCACTAGGTTATTTGTCTTAAGCTTAAAACCGTAATACTTGTGCAAGGCGGCCATAGCAGCCTCATATCCTTCTCTGTAGTGTTCATATTTAACGAGCAATTCATACTACTCTTACTCTTCCTCAATCTCAATAAGGATTTGTTGTGAACACATTAACTTCTCTTCTTGACTAAACACATGACATGACTCCAAATAGCCAATTAAAGAGGAACAAAAATTTTCATACCTATGATGCTCGGACTCTATGTCAATTCACCTCATGAGATTTTGAACAGAAACAAGGTCTTGTACCAACCTTTGTTGTGAAGTGTCCCGCCAGATTGCTACCTGGGTATCAGTTCTTCCATTGTCAAGGAAACATATTTTCTCAAATTCTGATTTGATAAAACTTGCACGCCCAAATGATTTTACTCTTTGCAACACAATCACCAGGCTGCATAACTACATAAGGATTGCTTGTTCCCTTGATGTTTTGTCTGATGAAGCACGGGGACTGGAAGTTGAACTTGTCAGCATGAAGACAGGTCACCATGAAAGCTAGAATTTTGAGTTCTCCTGCCAGTGAAATCACCTTTGGAAACTTTAAAAGGAGTCACCAGAGCATGTGCAACCAACATTTGCCTATGACCGGCTGCTCAACCAAGCCTTAGGACTAGGAAAATGTCATTCTCCCAGGGATAGATATCAACTTCGATTCCCCGGCAACGGTGCCAAAATGTTATCACTCGAAACTGGATTCGGGTTGCATGCAAATCAATCCCGAGGTAACCTCGAACCACTTTGGGTTGGAAGCTGCCCCTTCCAACCTGAGATGGATCTCTCTAATAATGTCACAATATGACCATCAATAAGCTCGAAAAGTGGGCAGAACTATGGGTAACAAAAATTTTTGGGTTTTTAGGGTTTAGGGTTGGACAGATTTGAAAAGACCTATTGGGCAATGGATTCAAGTGAAAACCAAAGAAAAGAGATAATAGCAGTGATCATATTACTTGTAGAAAATGAGGTAAAGTAAGTCTATCTTTCAGCAATTGATAATCATGATATGGTAGCAGAAAAGAAAAGGAAAAGACCATCACAGTGAAAGCATCTAACAGGGATGAATTTTCACTACAACTTTAGAGGAAAAAGACTAAAGGTTAATAACTAGGTGCAAAGCACTAATATTGACTGAATTCTGACCAACTATCATTGAAACAGAACACATATCAACTGTGTGTAAGGAGCATGCAAAATGAATTCCAAACAAATTTTAACTCAGTCAATAAAGGAAGAGATAAACAATATGAATATAAGAAAACAGAGAACATACTGAAAGAATTGACTGTGATGAATCTCACAATATCAAAAGAATGTGTCTCTCCTGTATAACTCCATTCCAGGTTTTCAAAATAACTCGGTTTTCAATAGGATCCCTCTTCAAAATAGGTTTCCCCCCAGCCCCCTGCTTCCTTATTACAATCGATGAATCTTTATATAAATTCTCTCTCTTAAGGAGGTTGAATCCTCGTCATAAGATACCTAACTGAAAATGAACTAACTTCAACTAATCACAACAATAATTGAACCAACTTATGTTAAAGGCACAAGTGATCCCTAAGTTCTAGAAAAATGTTTATAGTCGTAAGTGCATTAGATCCTCCTCCATGCAGATGAGTTGTAGTGGTGGCTATCTGGCAGTTGGAATAAAACTAATAGATTTCCCAGTGTGTTATGTTCAGGTCCCTTATATCGCTTTGGTACAATAGTGAATACACAAACTGTAAGGTATCCATTGGACACACTGAGAAAAATACACAAGAGCAATATCCAACCTTCGCTACCATATTTTGTAGTAAAATAGAAAGTAGGGATGAAGCCTAATCGAGAAAGTGTTGCAATTGTTAACCAGGGCCTATTTTTCGACTTCACACTATCGATTAAGGGAATGTATCTCCCAACAAGATCTCCAACGTTAAACATTGCTATCAAAACAACAGCATACCATGAATCCAAATGATGTTTTCCCATATCTTCTAATAGGAAACCTGGGAACATGGATAATGTAAGAACATAAATACAAAAGATATCGAACCCATAGTTGATGTTATATCTCAGCAACTCCCTATTATGTAGACATTGTGTATCTCCTATGTCCTTCTCATTTAGTGATAGTTTGATGCCTCCTATTGCAAGGTTAGCGGTAACAGTCTTTGATCCCTCAGATGCCACCTTAGAATGGTAATATTTTACAATTTGTAGGCCTGGGAAGACAATTGTGTACACAAATATGGTAGACATTGCAAAGAATAACAAAGCTCCTTTGCGAAGTCCATCTTTTGAGTTTTGAAAGGCTGCTTTTGTGACAAGTCTCAACATAGATGTAGCAGCTCTTGATGCTGCCAATCCTCTAAGAAAGACTGAATAAAGTCAGGAGACATGTATGATAAGTCTCCAAGAATTCCTCCCTGAACATGAGCATCGACAACACCAAAAGTTGCACTTATGGCACATACGCCAAAGAAAGTTCTCAGTCCTCCTTTACCAGATGTTGCAAGGTCCAAAACAAGAACAAGGAGTGTGCATATGTTGAAAAGTATATATCCCATTAGAATTCGTCATCTTGTATTGATAGTAGCTTTGAAGTATGAAAGTACAGCCAATGATATCAATGTGAATGGTTGGTATACTAGAGTCAACACTCTCGAAGAATGGTATTTCTATCCTCAACCACTGCTCCAAAATGATATTTGTCGATGGATTTGCTAGGCTAGTAACAACCTAGGATTCTTTGTTTGCTGCATCTTCCACTTGTTTAACAGGCATTGTTCCCTTATTAGTAACATACTGTTTGAAAAATGGGCTATCGGTTCCAGACCTATACATCCTTGAAAGACCATCCATCTTCTCATCCTGTAGTAAGGAATGGCACCCTAAATGTTCCTTCTCCAGAAGTTGATTTTCATATTGGGAACGGAGCACATGTTCTACTCTCCCCAATAACTTTTGATAACTGTCCATATGTAAATAATGGATAATTCTTAGCTTCAAACATTATTGAGTTCTTAGCATATAATCTGGACATGAATCTTCCAGAATCCACGAAGTAGTTTTTCGAGAGTAGTATGCAGTAGTGTCTTCCAACACGGCTGATTCAAAGTCGCTATCATAGTAGTCCATGCTACCCATCCCAATCTCAACAGAAATGCCCGAAACATTTTTCAGTGGAGCACGATCTAATTGTTCTCCCTCACGTTCGTGATCAATCATTGCATTTCTTATGGTAATCTTCAGTTCCATTATCTTGTGACTATCGATTCACAAGTTCATTCAACATAAACCCGTCACGTTTTTTTCCATAATACAGGCAACACCACCGACTCCAATTCTATAACTATCACCCATCTTTATCATTTCAATTCAATGTGAAGATGTGTGTGTCCCTTGCACATTGGCGATAAATAGTTTTTTGTAATGCCTGTCTCTTGACGTAGAACATCATCAGCAAGGAGGAAAGCCTCTTAGAGAGGTCTCTGCTTCTTCAACAACATCTAGTAAGCTATCATTTACAATGACAATAAGAGTATCCATGCCTTTAGGGTCTCCTTCTTTTCTCCCTACGACTTAACACGTAGTGTATTCAATTGCTTAAATGCCAAAGCTTCCATCCATTCTCTTTGTGACTAACATAAAATTTGGAGAAAGACATCGAGTTTACTAATTTGCAATTTCTGTTACAATACCTCTTACTTTTCGTCCCTTGATATGAATGTTTTTTCTCTAGAAAAAGGGATTAAACTGAAATATTCTACAAGCTACTACCCTTAAGGGAATGGGCTAGCAGAATCAACAAATAAGAATTTAATCAAGATTATTAAAAGGACAGTTTCAGAAAACCATAAGAATTGGCATAGTGCATTGTATAATGCACTCTCGGATGATAGTGTAACTCCAAAATCCTATGTTGGTAATTCTCCCTTATTCTTTGTCTATGGAAGAGAATTCATCCTCCCCCTGCATGTTTTACTCCCTTCTTTGCAACTGTCACAGAAAGTTCAAGAAGAAGAGTGCCCTTCTATAGAAAATCTGATAAATGCCTTGTTAAAACTAGAAGAGGTGAGAACATAAGATAAACAGAAACTGGACCAACACCAACAAATTTTAAAAACATGGTTTGATTCAAATTCATCTTTTGATAGGAATTTTGATGTCAGATATTTGGTTCTCAAGTGGGACAAAGCTCACAAGGGAAAGGGGGAACATACCAAGTTTCAGAACTTGTGGCTGGGACCATTTGTAATTTATGAAAAATTGGGTCCTAGTTCTTTCCGTCTGCATAATTTGGAGGGACAACTAGACACTTTCTCAGTGAATTTCTAGGCTCTCAAGAGGTATTTCACCTAATGATTCCTAATCCACCCTCTTGTAAATATTTTTGATTTTTTTTTTGTTCTTGATTTTGGTTCTTTTCATTTTGCTTGATTTTGATTGTTTTATGAATCATTATGTATGAATCACCATTTAAATTGTTGAAGGGACATCGGAACTCTTGTTATGTAGAAATAGTTGATAACTTTTCAAGCATCTAAGCAGCAAGTGCTAAAACTCAGATCAGCAGAGGGAAGTTTCTGTTCAAATAGTGTTCCTAGTTTCTCATTAAAAACACAGGAATATGCGATTATCCTTAACAAACTTCAAACGTTGTCCCTGTTTTAAGGAAAACAACTCAATTGTACCTTCCCATCCTTGAGATGGTTTCTTAATAGAAATCTAAGTGTCCAAATTGTGATGAAGGTCATCAAAACAAAAAAATAATTTGTAAATTATCAGACTTTTCATTCCAAACTATGAGATTTTCAGTATCGCCCCGCTCTCTTGAATATCATGAAGTTTCTGCAAATTTATAAACAAATTCTAGAGAGTTGGAAGCACTGTAATTTTTGGGAAGTGTTTGCAAACCCGCTGGGACACTGAACAGGTCTGCTGGCAGCGGGTAAATGCACTCATGATACCAAGGCAACTTCATCAGGGCACTGAACAGGCCTGCTAACAACGAAGCAATGTCAGGTTTAAGAAGATTCTCAGGTATGTTTGTTGATATGATCAAGCATGAAGATGTTTTTATCATGAATGGATGACTCTTGGAAAGGATAGAGTTACTAGAGTGGGTTAAATGACATCATTGTTGAGGCTATGGAAGTCTGCTGGAAGCAGTGGCTCTGTCAACAGTATCGAAGTTATCTATAGAAACACCGCTATACCTGTAATTTAAATAAGATGTCGGACTACTTTTTCAAACATAACTGGAGAGATAACTGCTTCACCCAATATGTCGCCATTGTTGGAAGCCACCCATTCTGTCGATTTTAATCACAATTAAAATCACCACAAAGGGATTACACCTTTCTATAGCTGCCACCTCCTTAAATTTATGAAAATTCATGTTTTTGGACTTTGAGGCAATGATTGGGTTAAACTTGTCTTATTGAGTTTTTCGTTTGAATTTTCACTTGTTTTGTTTTAAAATTCATGACTATAAGCATGAATTTAAATAAAACCTTGGTTTGGTCTTTGCCATTATATCTTCTACCTAAGCAAATTTCACTTTGAAGGCACTCATATATCGCTAATCTTCAAGTTTGATGAATTCATTGATTAAATTACCACCACAATCTTTATGTTTTATGGATATCATGACTTAATCGGTTCCTTGATTGATCATTTGGTTGTAATTTTTGAATTTTATGAATGCACAAAACATTGGGTTAACATTCGATATGGGTCTCATTCTATCAATAGTCATATCAACCTTCATGTCACTTGGTACTAGTCTGTTGTACTCGCGACTACACCTGATCCTGTTGTCCTGAGCATTAATGAAACCATTCATTGTTCCAATTGGAATTCGACAGTAATCAAGGGTTTGATACTCATTATGGGAAATGGCTCTTAGATATACGCCCCCTTCAGTTCCTTGTATCTCTAAACTTAAGTAATTGCAGCATGGCAGTCTCCAAACTTCCTAGTTTTCGAGCCATTTTAGTTTGCACGGATCTCTCTCTCCTACTCGTTTGTTGGAAGTCGAAACCTACCACCTGCAATATCTCTTGTGTCTATTGCACAGTGGCCATGAACCCTGTGATTCGAATCGAGACGAATGGTTTCCAAGCCCTTATTTCCCATGATGATGCCATAGATGACCTGAAGGCTCACATTTGGGATATCTTCCTTAGGAAATTTGAAGGCTACAACCTTGCAATTGTGTAGGCCTTTGCATAGAAATTTGATGGTTTTAGGGCCAAGGTCGGGGATGTGCAATTGGAAGTAACAGAAGATTTCATAGCTTGGGCGATAGGACTCCCACTGGAAGACGAAAAGTGGTTTAATAATGTCAAAATGGAGGATGTTCCATGGAGCTTGTTCATGGTCTCCCGCAAATCCAACTGCTTCCCTAAAGGTATTCCCATGGATTTTCTGAAACCTAGATGGCACAACCTTGTTTTAATTTTGAAACAGTTTATCACATGTGAAGGTCGGTATGTTTTGGTCTTTTTATACCACATCCGTTTGCTCATGTTATTCATAGGGTTTGATTTGAACATGTCATTCTACTTGTTAATGAGCCTTTATAAAATGTCAAAATGCTATAAGTGACAGAGCATGAAATATCTATCGAGTCTTTTTCATCATGGGCTCGTTAAAATCTTGTTGATATCACATCTATAAAAAATCAAGGACAATTGGGAGAGTTTATTGAGCCTAAATGGTTTTTCCCATGCCGACAATATAGTCAACCCACCTTTAAATGTAAACCCCAATTTGGATAGTCTTGTGACCAAAAGTCAAGGTTTCAATTCACCTGATGGTTGTGAATTTAATGAATCTATGTCTATTGCTTTGGAAACCCCCCTGGTTAAGAAAGTACCATGTATGTTTTCGCTCGGGAAATCGTTGGAACAGATAGTGGGTGAATTAAATGGAAAATCTTCCCCTCTGCTTACGAATGAACCTAATAAGAATCATAAAGATAAACCTATCGCAAAGAAAATTCGTAAGGGTAAGAAACAACAGAGCTCATATTTAAATTTTAGGAATAAGAGGTTTGGTCGATTGATTTCTAGGAATTTAAGGAATCAGAAAAAGGATCATTTGAGCTTGATCTCTACGATTGAGGTCAATGATCGTTGTTCAGATCAAGAGATAAACGATTTCCTGGCTCAGTAAGATCTGACAACCAATGTCCCAGGAACGAAACTACTACCCAAGTTGAACAGTATGATTTTGTGTCTAGACTACCCCTGTGTCTCAAGGGAAAAGAAGTTTTTGATGGCATTAGTCACAACTTGAAACAAGCCACAGGGAAGCACAAAATACCCGTTGTTGACTACATTCCACATTGATCTGCCATTGCACCAGTACATTGTGATAGTATTGTATAGAACGCTATTACAGGGATATTTCGTTGATATAGGCTCAAGTAAAACATCTAGTTGCTCAGAATTCTCTACTAGAACGAGAGAACCAAGAGTTTAAAGCACACACAGAAAGGGAAAATAAAAGACCCAAGAGATCTGGTAATATAATCATAAAAAATACAACCAGTTTCAAAGCCATCATAAATTCGGAACTGTCTGATCCTTCATTTGCTAATTTCTAATGGTAAAAATGATTTTGTTTGATTTTATTTCATTCTGTTATGAAAAATCAAAATAGGGAGATTTAATTTTGATTTCCTTGTTAATAATAAGACTAGCTACAAAATCTATGATTCTGTAGCGAGTCTATTTCTGAATATTAGTTAGCATTATTTTCTGAATATCAAATTTGTTTTGTTATCTACAGGAAGTTGATGATTATGATGTTGATTACATGGATCAAACACCTTGGATCATATGCTCTATTATTCAGTAGTTTCTTTCTTTTATGTTGACAAAACTTTGATTTATTTTGACAAACCAACTCATACATGAGTGGTTTCTAGTTTCACTATTTTTGTAATACTATCTATTTTGGGGGGATTGCACTCTATCTTGCATGATAAGAGTATGTGAATCCTAAGCTAGTTTAAATATTGGTCACTCTTAGTAGTAAAGAGATCTTTGGCTAGGATACATTATGGACATATGATTTTGAAGACTGATATGGAGAAGTTGTTCACTATTTGGCTTTAGACCTATGTGACGCTTGCCCCATTATGTTTTTGTCTCTATATTATGAAATGTTATTACATTTGATGCAGCTTTGGTTTGGTTATTGTATGGTATTTCATATTATTAAGTACTTTAATTATGTCTGTAATTTGTTGTTCCATATTACATTTGTAATCAATCTACCATTTAAATATTGTTGATTTATGCCAGATATTGAATGATGGATTATATGAATGCTTTGTATTGAGTTTCCTCTTTTTATAAGTGTTCATTATTATAATATCACTAGATCTGTATATTTCTCATTCTGTTGTTATATAGTCGCTCCAATGAATCTTTGAGTTTATTCTGGGAGCGTTAGCACTATTCTTTTACAGGTTTCCCTCGTAGGCTGGACAGTCAGGAGTCTTGAAATTGCACAGAAGGATAAATTCATTTTATTCGATTAGTTACAGGTTAGTTTACATGTTATTTATTTAAAATATTTTGTTAATGAAATAAGAACAACATGAATTAGCTTTTGACTGTTTGTCTATTCTTATTTAAATTATATTTGTTTAGCATTCATTAGTTTTAGACTTTAAATATTCAACAGAAAACAGGAAAATGTATGTGATTTCTTTATCTCTTTTATAAACACTTTCAAAAACATCCATTTCTCAAGATATCCAGTAAATCTTATAAATTGTAAATATATTGTTTATAATCATATGCACATATTCATGTTTCTATTTCGACACTTGTAAATTATTAAAATTATATTATTAGTATCATAGCTTTATATATTAGTTTCTTTACTTTTATTATTTTTAGGAATTTAGTTGGCCAATGGATCCATTAAACTCGTCGGGTCATTTCATTCCAAAGGGATTCAGTTATTTAGACAACCCTAGTCCAGATTTGACCTTCTAGTTGATAGTGTGTCAATTTCGCCCATCAACAGGTCATAGCTAATAATCTCAGGCATTCTTTCTTGAAAAGAATAAATTAAATATGTGCAATGAATTCATCACAGATAAGGGAGTAGGATGTTTTGTACCTATTCTACCATAAGATGCTAAAATAAATGTGGACCGAGAGTTCCATGACATCCCAGCTCAAGTTCATGCTGTCAAAGACGTTCTTGGCACACATGACATCCAATAAATGCGAAGCCATGTAGAAGGCTGGAGTCTCTCCTTCTTTCGGCGTCTGATCCTGTTGTATGCAGATGCTCAACTGCTTTGAAGTGATGGCTACCCAGTTGAATCTACTCCTGGAAATGGCCACTATGTAAGCTAGAGGCATCCATACCTTTGAAAATCTAGAGCAGTATTTCTCCCCATACAACTGGAAGATGAGAGCCATTAGATAGATATATGGTTCCCTTAGGTTGGTCGTATGGTACCATACGGAGGTACAATTGGTGTATTTTTTATCTTCCTTCCACCATGAGGCCATCACCCGGCTGGTGTCCTGGCGCTCGTAGAAGTTTATGACGAAATCGGTGTTCATTCACTCCTCTGGGTCCCTAAGCTTCTATTACTTCTACACCAACACAAGAAGGAAAACTTCGACACACTCACCATTGTCATCGTTGATTAAACACTTATGTGTGTCTATGTGTTCAATGACCCACTACAGAATTTCTATACAGGGAAACACAAGGGTTCTTCTTACTACCATGTGTAGGTATGACCGTCGGATATTTGGAAAAACTTCGTCGTCGAGATTTCTCATATCCAGATCGTTGTGCGAGATATATTCCGAGAATTCTTCCCAGCTGATATTCTTGAAGAGTTCTCCCCATTGTGGGAGTACTTCCTTGGTCCCTTTGTTTGCCTCTGTGTCTGCAAAAGTCGGCGGTTGAATGAAAACCTTCTTTGTAGATGTCTTAATTACTAGTTATGGTCTCGGTGTGTATTCCAACTATTTTGCTACCCCTGGAGAGGAAACTTCTCCAACCTTTGGCTCTTTTAGCTTCGGGGATCGCCTAGTGGTTGGATTTCTTGGAGGCATTGTTCCTGCAATCAAAATAAATCTTTTAGAGACTGCGTACATAGAAACAGTGGATAAAATATGAAGTGTAAGCATGAGAAATCCAGAGACTGGTACATACCTATAAAGCTTGCTAAAACTGGCTATTTGATACTCACAGGATCTCTGTAGCTTTCAAATTGCTAGTTTCGCTTCTTCAGATGCTCTGAAACTCCTTTGCACGTAGAATGGTTTCGTTTACAATGGCTCAAGAGAATTTAAATCGAGGAATAACTTACCTTGTCATATCAACCATTTAATCTAGGTGATGAGTGGAATTCTAAAACATTTGTCATCGAATATATGCAACTTAAATTCATCATGGGTTGACGGCGGCGAAGGCGTGGAGGCTGATGCATTCTATTGGTAATTTGAAATGGTTGTTTGGATTCCCACACAAAGTACAAACTAATGCGAGATTTAGAATTAATTAGTCCCTTAAATGCTCCAAATCTAAACGTATCTAGCGCTAAAACATCCCATCGTGTCTCTTTCTTAGAGGGCGGATCGAGGATTGACACTGTGTTATGGATGTTTTCGTTGATATCCTTCTGCGAAAAAACCTCTGAGGTTGATCGATTTCATCATATGGTGTTGACATGGAACAAATGACTCGGAGGTGTGACTTGGACCTAGGGAACCAAGGATGACTCGAGCTTAATCTAGACTATACAGTTTCTCCAATCTGGCAGAGACACATGGTGTTGAAGACCGGTGACTTAATCCTTTTGTATTACTCGTAGTCGGGACTTTCTTCAAGTTATGCATTCCAAAATAAACTTGGGCTCGCCGATGCCAAAAATATATCGAGGGTCGGGCGATCGAGGATGAACTTATCACAAGTTTCTTCAAATTAGCTTCCTCAAATACTCTCAATGCCGAAACACTTCGAGAATCGGTGATCGGAGAAAAAACATTAGTGTGCTGAAAATGTTCGTCGCGATTTGGTTTCTCTGATTCAGAAAAGCACGTCGGGTATCGGCTATCGACGATATCATTTATTTCATTTTAAACGTTTACTCCCTTCATCTCTTACCGATGCCAAAGGAGATCGGCTATCGGCAATGTCCGGATGTGATACTTGTCATGAAACAAAACTTCCTTTCGTCGATACCAGTGAAGATCGGCGCTCGGCAACTGAGGTTTTCTGAGTGATTCCTTTCACCTCTTAATTTATTTCGATGTTGAGTCTTGAATGCATCAGGTGAAGTGTTTTGGCTGTTGATTCCTTAGTTGAGTGTTAAGCCTTTTTAATTCATGGGGTTTCATAAAGTTACACAAACCTGAATAGCTGATGAGAGTCAAGAGAATCAAGAAAAGACAAAATAATTTCTCAAAAGAAAATCGGGTTCAGATAGTGCAAAGATGAAGTGGTACCCCAAAAGTGAAAAAATGACATAGGATTTTCAGGGTGTGTTGAGTGCTCAATAGGACCTAGTAAGGGGTCCTCTAAGGTTTTTTAATGGGTTTATGGGATGTCGCCCCATGGGTTATCCCCATGTTTAGGCCCTATTGTAAGACTTTGTAAAGTATAAATAAAGATGAATGTAGTGTAGAAGTAGTAGCCCAATGCTTTGTGCAAAGGAGTGTAAGTGGTCGAGGCTTTGTGCTCGACTGTAATTTGGTGTTAAGTGTTGTGATAAAAGATTGTGGCTCTATCCATTTGAACTATTTTTGGAAGGCAGATCTAGTGCTTAGTGCGCAGATCTCATGTCTTGTGAGAAGTTCAACTCTGTGGCTTAGTGCACAGGAGTGACTGGATGTAATATTTTTGTATATAATAAAGAGGTGAAGCAGTTTGTGGACATAGCCCCACCTTAGGGTGAACCACGTATATCTGGTGTCTCATGGTTTGCTCTGTGCACTATTATTCTTGTTATGCATTTGCTTAGTGCTTTGATTATGATGTGTAATGAATATATAGTTTGATTGTTTAAGTAATTTATATAGGTTAAAGGGTAAATGAAAGCTAGACTTAACTCACAGTGCTAGTGCTAAGTTCTCATGGTACATAATCACTTGTTATTACTATACTTATATGTATTTGATTATGATCTACGATGTTAATGAGGTTAATAACTAATTCATTCTCACTTTCTAAGCGTTAACATAATATTCTGCGAAGTGATCTTATCACAAATCTGTGTCTCAGTGTTAAGAACCTGAATAGATCTGCAAATATAATCACCACAAATACTGAATACACAATAGATCCAAAAAGTAATATAGAAGAAACCACACAATATTATTATCAAACCCTTGAGGTAGGGCAACACCATACAATGGATCCTATTATGGAAGGGATCCTCTCCT
>JASDQU010244751.1:37603-49773 GCA_032191745.1 Picea mariana | reverse complement strand
TTGGGATATAACATGTTGAGATTTCTTTAATTGTTTTTCCACCTTCTTGATATATGCATCTTCGTCACCTGGTTCCACTTGCTTTTCATCAATCTCCTGGGTTGCACATTCAACAAACTCTGTCTAAATTGTGGGTATGGGAAACCTCATGGTAGAGGACCCGGTGCATAGTTTACTGGGAGCTTGTGTCTCCTCAGTCTCATTAGTGACTCTTAGTTTTATTCTTTCCTTTGAGGTTGGTTGATTGAGTGATGAATCTTCAATTTCTTTTCCTTTTCCCCTTTCAGCAACACCTCCTCCTTTTACCCCTGAACTATGAAATGTTGATTTTCAGCAAATAAGGGAGCATCTCCTTTAGGGTCCAAGGGAATGTTTTTTGAAATCAAGAAAGAATCCCAGTCCTTGTTTAACTTACCAAGCTCCTCAACCACCAACATATTTATCAAGGACAAATGGAATAGGTTTTTCTCTGGATGGTCAGGTTTAGCTTGGACATTGTCTGCCATCTTTCCTGGGCTTCTACATAGGAAGAAAGGTAAGTTTAAAGGACTTATCCCTATGAAATGCATCAAGAGCCTAATGTGGTATTGATGTACCTTATCAAATCTACCCTCACAAGTAAAGTACTTCTGAATTATCCTCATAAGCTTCTCAAAAGGTTCCAAAAGATATTCACTGGGAATGTTGGCTCCAATTTTATGATTTCTATATTCAGGTTTGAAAAAATCAATATAACATGAAGTATCTAATGGAATATCTTTAAACCATTTTTCTCCATGCATAGGAATTTTCATCGCAACTGATATGGTTTCCTATGACACTTGAAAAGTGATCCCTGCAATAGTTGCACTGACACCAGTAAAGTTAAGGATGAAATGTGTGGTTAGATGTGCATTATACCCTTGAACCTTTTCACATAATCTTATGCATATGGCTTGTTCAAAGGACACTCTGATCGTCAGGTTTGTGTTTACTAACTTTAAATTATGTGGCTCAAACCTCATGACTTTCCTTCTTCTTGCATTCTTTCTTTTTCGTTGAGGATTTGTCATGATGTTGGTATATGTCAACTGTAGGTGTGTAGAAATGGATTGTAATAGCCTCTGCGCAGCAAAAAAAAGGAACACTAACCTCTGTCAACAAATGACAACAATAAATTTTTTGTGGTGAATGAGAATAGTGACTTTTGCACGGTGCACAGGAAAAGGTAGCAACATGAAACTCTGCACAACAAACAAATCAGCGGCAAGAAACTCTACGCAACAATAAACAACAACAGAAAACTTCAACGTGGAAATAAACAACAACGGAAACTCGGTGCAGGAGTAGGTAATAAGAATTTAGCTCAAAATAAAGAAGGCCAATTTTGTGAAAAACAAACTCATTCCAGAAGCTAATTTGCAATGGGCTCCAAGAAACACTCTTGAACAATGATTGAAAGTAATGGAGGATACGCATCAAAAACAGAGTAGCAGATTTATATAGCGACTAGAAGCACACAGTAGTTACATATAAAAGGGCTTTGAAGCTTACTAGAAAGGTTATGGATGATGCACAAGTCTTGAAGGTGATGGAGAAACATGAAAGGTGACCAATATTTATGCTTGAATGGATAACGAAATTATGAAAAGGGACGGAATATCCATAACGAAAGGATGTTTTAAGGAAAGTTAAAGATTTGTGCAACGAACTTGCACAGTGGGTACACCTTTGAAGTTTGCAATGGTATAAATGATATGGAGTGCCATGATTATTCCCTTTTCTAACCTCATGATTAGGTAATGATGAACCATAATATCTTTTGACATGACATTCATCCTAACCACTTGATTTGACCTTGGTACATAATTTCCCACTTTTTGACATGACTTGAGACTTAGGAAAGTAGACCTTTACAACTTAAACATGACAACCCTTACACTCTTTTAACCAACTTATGTCTAAACCCATTACTTGACATTTCAATCAATTTTTTATTTGATCACTGACCTCATAAACTTTGACACACTAACTAAGACTCATCTAGGAAAGTCTTTATTTTTTCCAAGATCAAGGCATGACTCCGAAATGTTTTTGGACAAACCTCTAAATCTAGCTACGAAAATCATGGTGCTAATAGCTGGCTCCAATGGGGATGTAATCCTCCTAGTGAGGTAGCAAAGAATAGTAGACCAAGTGCCTGACCATTGGGATTTATTTGACTCAAAGACTCTAAAATGACAAACAAACTTATTTACAAGACTCCCTTGACAAAAATTTGACTAAACTCAACATAAACTTAGGGCCTTCACTTCGGGCTTCAATTTTCTATTGATTATTGAGTTGAAATGCTTCATCTGAATATAAAATGGTTATTTACGATGACATGGAGAGATTGAAATTTTTTTAAGCAAGAAAATGTTTCAGAAACCTATCATTCACATGTCCTCCACCAATGAGATATTCATTAAGCTCTTGTAACAAATAGGGATTGTTCCCATGGTATGAAACAATCCTGAATGGTCCCAACCAAAGATGATCAAACTTCCCATGTTTCCCTCTATCTTAATTCCTTGCATCCCACTTCAGTACCAAATCATCCACTTTGAAATCATCTTCCTTAGTATGCTTTTCAAAATCTCTTTTCATTTTATCTTGGTGCAGTTGTGATTTATTGAAGACCTGTTCTCTCATTTGTTCCACACGAATTGATTGGTTACCCTCCTTAGAGAATCAGTTGGTTCAGCTTCCTATTCTTGCAACAGTCTCATCACTAGAATTCCTAATGAGGTAGGAAAAATTCCATTTGTACCATATACAATATGAAAAGGTGATGTAGAAATAGACCTTTTAGTGGTGATTCTATCAGCCCATAATGCATAGATAAGATTTGTGTGCCAAGCTTTCTTATTTTCCTGCAGAAGCTTCTTAATAATCCTGGTCATAATTTTTTTGGATGACTCAACCAACCCATTACCCTGTGGGTAATAAGATGTGGAAAGACCAAGAGTTATATTATAGGAACTGCAAAATTTATCCATTCTCTTGGATTTGAATGTTGTTGCATTGTCAGTAATGATCTTGACTAGACAACCAAATCTAGACAAAATATTGCTTTCTAAAAATTGAATGATAATAGTATCAATAGCTTGCCTTGTGGGGACTGCTTCAATCCATTTGGTGAAGTAGTTTGTGACTCTCAGTATCCACCTATGCTGAGATGAGGACGGCGGATGAATTTCTCTTATAAAATCAAGGCCACATTGCATGAATGGTGCTTCAACAGAGATAGGCTTTAAAGTTAAAGGCTGCAGCTTTCTTTTTCCGTCAAAAATATGGCATTCATGGCAGCTGGAAACTTCCTTGTATACATCAGAAAAAATACTAGGCCAGTAGAACCCTTGCCTCAGTATTTTGTGTGCAATGTTATTCCAATAATGTTTCCCCCCACAGTCACCTTTTTGAAACTCATTGATATTTTTTTTCCCTTCTTCCTCCAGCAAACAATTTAGCAAGATCCCACTTGGACCTTTCCAATACAAAGAGTGGTCCAGAATGCAAAACTTTGTTGCTTTCAACTTCAAAAATATAGCTTTGGTTTTTCTTAACTCAGGAGGAGATTGCAAGTTTCTTAGTACATAAATAATATTAGCATACCAAGGAGAATCGAGGAATTTTTGGGATACCTGTGGGATTGTTTCTTCTTCTGAATTTTTTGATAAGTCAACAATGAAATTGATTCCCAAGACATCACAATTGGACTCCGCCATCAAATTTTCAAGCCCCTGACCTTTAATCAGCTTTGTAGTTTTGATCTCGATGTCATACTCCAACATCACAGCTATCTATTTCCCCCTTCTCCCTTCAGGATCAGGTTGAGTCAAAATATGTTTTACAAAATTGCTAGGCACATAAGAAATGACATGGAAATGCAAGATATAAGTTCTAAATTCGTTAAGGGACTTCACCAAGTCATATTCCTGGGGAGTCTCTCAATGTCCTACTATAATAGGATATGGGCCTTCAAAATCTATGTTCATATTTTTGCAACAAAACACCAGCAATGGTGTGTTCTAAAGCAAAAGAAAGCAAGATAAAATCTTTTGCAAAATTTGGGCTGGCCAACGCTGGAGCTTTGGTCAGTGCCACTTTAATATCTTCAAAATAATTCCTAGCTTCAGGAGTCCATTTTATTTCATTTTCTTTCCTGAGCATATTTGTGATACACTTTATGATTTCGTCCAAGTTAGGAATAAACCTTCTCAAAAAAATTACTTTTCCTAGGAAAGATTGTACCTCCTTCTTGCTCTTGGGTGTGTCAATATTCAGAATTGCTTCCACTCTGTTAAGGTCTATCTTTATCCCTTCCTTTGAAATGATGTGTCCAAGTAATTTTCCTTCTTGCAATCCAAAATTTGACTTTTTTGGATTCAATGAGATGCCAAACTTTCTACATTTCTGGAAAACCCTTCTTAGATGTTTGAGATGTTGATCATCAAAATCTGAAAATAAAGTGATATAATCTAAGTAACTAACAATAAACTTATCTTTCTCATCGGAAAATTTTATGTCCATGGACCTTTGGAAAAAAATTCCAACATTCATAAGCCCAAATGGCATTTTTGCATACATAAAGGTCCCCCAAGGTGTTGTAAAAGTTTTATTCTCTTGGTCATTAGGATGCACCATGATTTGGTTGTATCCAGAGAAACCATCCAGCATTGATATATTCTGAGATCCAACCACCTTCTGCAGGATGTAATCCATCTTAGGAATTGGATAATTTTCTTGGAGAGACACCCTATTTAGATTCTGAAAGTCTACACACAAACGGATCTAACCACTTTTCTTCCTGGCAGGCACTAGGTTAGCCACCCACTTGGAAAATCTTAAGGACACTATAATTTTGGCATCAAACAACTTCCTTACCTCGTTTTCAATCAATGGCAACATCAAAGGGTTTATTCTTCTCAAATTTTTCTTGAAGGATTTATGATCATACTTGATTGGAATTACATGTTGAATTACCTTAGTATCATAAACCTTTAAATCTTCATAACTCCATGCAAAGACATCAGGGAAATCCTTCATTAGGTTGATATACCTCTGTTTAATTTCTAGACTGAGTGTTTTGGATAGTTTGATGATATTGGGATCCTTCTGAGGCCCAATGTTACAATATTCTATGTCCTCATCGTTTTCTTTTACAATAGGACCAATCCTTTGGGAATAATGTTATTTTTGAGTTGCACAATATCTCTTCTAGAAATATGATTTTGAAAAAGGACATCATTGTTGAACACAGTTGCATCTTCATTTTCTTCACAACAACACTCATAATCAATATTCAAATTAGAAAAATGATCACTCATCTAAAGGAATCTTTCTGCATGTCTGTCATCTTCAAATATTTGCCAATATTTAATGTTGTCTGGTACTATTGGCATGTGCTTGACCTCAATTTCATAATTTTTATTTGGAAAAATTGGAAGTTTGAAAACAGAGGATGAAGTAGCTAAAGCATCTGCAATTTGATTTTTCCCCCTAGGGATCACTGATAAATTGTATTATGAAAACTCTTCAAGAATATCAAGTACTAAATTCCTATATGCCCTCAATATAGGATGCTTGGACTGATATATACCCTTTACTTGATTAATAACAAGCTCAAAATCTCCATGTACAACTATCCTCCTAGCACCCAATTCTTTTAAAGTCTTCAATCCCAAAATCAATGCCTCATATTCGGCCATGTTATTGGTAAAATCAAAAGTAATTTTGTAAGAACAAAGTTTTGTACCTATCTTGGGAGGGTTAATCCATACACCAACTCCTGCTACTTCTCTTCTAGCAACTCAATCAAAGCTCATATTCCACATCTCATCCTCTGCATTGTTTTGTTGATTTGTAATTTCCTCTATTTGATGATCATTTTTGTATTTTATGGCCCTGACAATCGTTAGCTCCTCCTCTTCAAAACTCAATTCATTATAGAAAATCGAGGAACCAACCTCAGTATCTACATAGTAAATGGGACGGTTGTTTAGTTGAGTTTTACTACTCACCATGTACTTGAGAAGCACTTCTCTATACAACCTCCTTTCTTGGACAAAAACAGGGATAGTAGCCTATGACATCTATTTTCAAAGTCCCTTTCAACTTTGCATCCCAATATCTAGATAAAAACATGCTAAATTTTGGAGGGATGTCAGCAACCACCACATCCCTGATCAAAATTTTTGATGGAATTTGAGACAATGATACAACCATTTCTTTGATTAAAGCTAAGCATTTCATCTTCCTTGAGTCAAAAGAGAAAATATCCTTGTAAGGTATTGTAATATCTAGTCCCAACTCATCCATGACCACCATGGGCATCATATTATGTGATTTTCCTTAATCTAACATGGCATTATGTAAGGTCATGTCATGAATTTTAATACTAACATAGAAAGGAGGCACATCATCAACATCACCACTCTCCTCCACATGTGGGCCAAACAAGATAGAAGGGTGATCATATTGTACATTCAAGGCGTCAGGGGCTTCTTCCATTTTGAGCATTTTAATGATCTGATTTCTATATTTTCCATTCTTAATCAGCTCACTGAATGGAACATAAATTTTTATTTTATCCATTTCACTTTCAAAATTAAAAGGACATGAGGCTTTTTCTACCTCTTTGATGATTGCTTCCTTTCTTGCCTCGGGTATTTTCTTTGGGGGTTCTTCTTTGGATTTTCCTTTATCCATTGCATCCTTTGTTGAATTATCTTTCTTAGGTTGGCTTGAATAAGGTGTATTTATCTTAAGTTCCCTTGTAGGATTTGCCTTTAGAGGATTTGTAGACACCTTTTTTCTTATGAGGTTATATTGTTTCTAAAGTTGCATAATATCATTTTGATATCCCTTCTTAAACTCTTATGTTTCCAATGACAACATATCATCATTATCTTGCATAAAATTATCGTTTGCATCCATAAATTGATCATGTTCTTCTTTAGTTAAGAACACATTTGTTTTTTTATCATCACAACAATGCATATTGTATTCAATTGTTTGATCAAAATATTAATTTACATAGTTTTTTTGGAAAGGAGGTTTTATTTGTTGATCACCTTGATTTCTTTGGTCTCTTTTCCTGATCTTTGGAACTGGATCTCTTTTAAAATTTTGATTTATGGGCCGAAAATCAGTTTGATCCCTAGTGGCAGGCTTATTCTCCAAAGACATTATTTCCATGAATATTTCCATATTTTTCATCATTAAATCAAATGTATCATCTGATGATAGAGAAGTTGAGGGTTGTGCTTCTTCTTGGACCTTCTTCATATCTATGTCAGGATTATGTTTGATCTTCCTCGATGCCATCAGATTTACCTCTACTTCAATTGATCACTCATCATATAATCTCATGTATCGGATCTCCTTTCTCTTAACATCAAGGAAAATTCACTGTCAAAAGAATGATCATATCGAAGTTGGGCAGCTCCAGGAGGAGGTTTTACTTCAGTAGGAATTGAATTGTAAACTTTCATAAATCTAGTTGAAAACTCTTATACTGTTTCATTAGGTTATATTTTGATGGTATTGTAATAAGTTAGAAACAGAAGAGGATTCTTCTTTTCACCCCACCTTGCAATGAAAAGTGTTTCAAAAGCTACAAAATCAGGGATACTCATTGCAGGAAGATCTTTAAACCATTTTCTGACTTCTCCTGAAATACTTTGTGCGAACAACCTGATTTTTTAATCCTCATGGTCTACCTCCTCAAGGTCAACAAAATCATTGAACCAGTCTAAGTGTCTTTGGGCTGATACATTTTCTTCAACATCGAATGATCTGATTCTCTGATTATAATTTTGGATTAAATCATGCAACTGGGTAGGCAAGGCAAGAGGAGAAAATCTAGTTTCCATGGCTCTAGGAGGATTTTGGGCTACCTAAATAGTCTGAGTGGGGATAGTGGAAATCAAAGACTGGAATTTATTCTCATCAAAGATAATTTCATTCAACTTAGATTATGATCTAGATCTGAACAAGGTTTGTTCAAATTTTAAATCAAAGTCAAGGTCATCGATACTTTTTAAGCCGTCTTCGGGTAAAGATAGATTTCTATCTAGGAAAGCAAATGATTTGATTGTCTTTTATTTTGTTTTCTGTGAGATTTTCTCAGGATCAGACACATATGCTATAGGTTCTGCATCGGGGTTCCTTCTAGTGTGAAGTCTCTTAGGAACCAAGATTTCTTATTTTCTCAAAAACAAAAAACAAAAAATTATGTTACTGATCTTATTAAATGAAGTCGCCAGGGTAAGAATAGGTTAGCCAAAAAAAGGTGTTTGATTCACTGCTACCCTCAAGAATCAAATCTAAATATTTAATTCATTCTTTCCCACGGAAAATTTTCAATTCTGTCCCTGGAAAAAGTACCAAAATGTTAACGTTGGGTAAATTGTTAGGTTGAAGAAACACACTACAAAGGTAACCTACAAACCAACTTTAAGACTTGAAACTAGCATTTCCAATCTAGATAGGGCTCTCTCTGAGACTTGATCTCTAATAGACAGGTTGCTTTAAATTGATGGCTAGATTTAGACTTTTGAGATAATTTTTCAAGGTATCCTGACAAAAGATAGTACTTCTAGGGCTATGGAGTCAACCACTGAAAACAAAGAAAACAATGCTTGGTAGATAGAAATCCTTAGAGGAACAAAGGATAAATAAGGTGATGAACTTCAGTGTTTAGTTTGATCATGTAGGTTGAAAGAAGAAAACAAACACACAACGGGATCAGAACACCACAAAGGATGAATTTTGACCTTAGTTGAGAAGATAGACAAAATTTAAATCATTTAAGTCTAGAGCACCATTAGATGAATTCTGGACTTTAATTTACCAATTTAAAGAGAAGAAAAGTGCAGATGAAAATAAGTACACAGGGAATAGATACAAAGAAGAGTACAATCTTTAGATCACCACCATTAGAATATTTTTCTTAAGGAATTTAGGACTTCTGCATTTGTATTTCTTTAGATTCAGGAAATTACATTTAGGATCAAAATGTCTATACTTATAACCGTGTGCCCCCTTTTTACATCAAAATAATCCATATATATTTAAAACTAAATCTACACTTAGATGTTAGGATTTGAACTACTATCTCCTATAATTATAGATCTGGTTGTTTTCAAAGAGAACAACAACCTCTATMAAATTTACCAAAAATAGGAAAACCGATTTTCCAATCATAACCTATCYGAAATSTTATTTACAATCATAATTTTTTGAGAAAATTTCAACCATATGGTTGCGATGAGTCATCATGTGTATCRTTGGACAACACGGTTAACTTTACGCAGTACATTATGGTGTATGTTGCGCACATGTTGGTTGTGATATCTACGCAGGGATTTYGCACARAGGATCTTCATGTTGAGGTTGCTCTYGTGAATCCAGTTGGCAGCAAAGGATATGATCATTCAGTTTTTTTGTAGCTTMCTTATCCAATCTCACTTGTAGTCATAAGGCCATGGTTTCCTTTCTTAATGACAAATTTTGTCTCTTTAAACTCCTCGCGTGTCTCAACAAATCTGCATTCCTTTTCAATTTTGATTGAGAACCACAGATGGCTACACAAGCATTGTCTATAGTTGGTCTGCATTTCTTGTAATGTTTCATGATCCCTTCCTATGTTATTCTTTTTTCCTCCCTAATATTAATGATCTCATATTGAGCTTCTCTTAGTTGTTTTTTCAGCCATTTTATATTATTTTGTCCTCTTGTTGGTGAGGTAGGAGATCTATGGCCTGCTTTACTCTATGATTCTTATGCTTCAGGAATTATTTATGTTAGCTTCCTCCTCAATTCTTTCTTCTCCTCATAGAATTGGGCTATAACTTGTTGAGATTTATTTAGTTGTTGTTCCACCTCCTTGATATCTGCATCTTCATCACCTGGTTCCACTTGCTTTTCATCAATCTCCTGGGTTGCACTTTCAACAAACTCTGTTTGAATTTTGGGTATGGGAAACCTATCGGCAAAGGACCTGGTGCGTGATTTATTGGGAGTTTGTGTCTCCTCGGTTTCATCGGTGACTCTTAGTTTTCTTCTTTTCTTCAATGTTGGCTGACTGAGTGATGAATCTTCAATTTCTTTTCCTTTTCCCCTTTCAGCAACACCTCCTCCTTTTACCCATGAACTACAAAATGTTGATTTCTCAACAGATAACGAAGTATCTCCTTTAGTTTCCAGGGGAATGTTTGTTGAATTCAAGAAATAATCTCAGTCCATGTTTAACTTACCAATTTCTTCAACCACCAACATCTTTATCAATGAAAAATGGAATAGGTAGTTCTATGGTTGGTCAGCTTTAGCTTGGACACTATCTATCATCCTTCCCAGGATTCTACATAAAAAGAAAGGTAAGTTTAAAGGACTTCTCCCTATGAAATGCATCAGGAGCCTAATGTGGTATTGATGTACCTTATCAAATATACCTTTACAAGTAAAGTACTTTTGAATTATCCTCAGAATCTTTTCAAAAGGTTCCAAAAGATATTCACTAGGAATGTTGGCTCCAATTTTCTGATTTTTGTATTTGGGTTTGAGAAAATCAATATAACATGAAGTATCTAATGGCATACCCTTAAACCATTATTTCTCCCTACATAGGAATTTCCGTCGCAGTTTTTATGGTTTCCTATGACATTTGAAAAGTGATCCCTACAATAGTTGCACTGACACCAATAAAGTTAAGGGAGAACTCCTTGGCTAGTTATGCATTATGCCCTTGAACCTTTTCACAGAATCTTATGCATCCAGCTTGTTCAAAGGACACTTTGATCTCCGAGTCTGCGTTTACTAACTTTAAATTCTATGGCTCAAACCTCACAACTTTCCCTCTTCTTGCATTCTTTCTAGTTAGTTGAGGAGTTTTCATGATCCTTATATATGTCCACTGTAGGTGCGCAACAATGGATTGTAATAGCCTCTGAGAAACTAAAAAGGGAACAGTAGCCTTTAACAAAAAATGAGAACAATAACTTCTACACGGTGAATGAGAATAGTGAATTTTGCATGGTGCATAGGAAAAGGTAGCAATAGGAAACTCTGCACAACAAACAAATCAGCAGTAGGAAACTCAGCACAACAGAAAACTCAACGCAACAATAAACAACAATGGAAAACTTCAGCGAAACAATAAATAGCAATGGAAACTCGATGTAGGAGTAGTTAATAAGAATTTAGCTCAAAAGAAGAAGGCCAATTGTGTGAAAAACAAACTCATTCCAGAAGCTAATTTGCAATGGGCTCCAATAAAAACACTTGAACAATGATTGAAAGAAATGGAGGATACACAATAAAAATAGAGTAGCGGATTTATGTAGCGACTGGGAGCACACAGTAGTTACATATAAAAGGGCTTCGGAGCTTACTAGAAAGGCTATGGATGACACACAAGTATTGAAGGTGATGGAGAAACATGAAAGGTGACCAATATTTATGCTTGAATGGGTAACGAAATTATGAAAAGGAATGGAATATCCATAGCGATGGGATGTTTTAAGGCAAGTTAAAGATTTGTGCAGTGAAATTGTGCAACGGGTACACCTTTGAAGTTTGCAATGGTACAAATTATATGGACTTCCATGATTATTACATTTTCTAACCTCATGATTAGGTAATGATGAACCATAATACCTTTTGACATGACATTCATCCTAACCACTTGATTCGACCTTGGTACATAATTTCCCACTTTTCGACATGACTCGATACTTAGGAAAGCAGACCTTTACAACTTAAACATGATGAACCTTACACTATTTTAACCAACTTATGTCTAATCCCCTTACTTGACATTTCAAGCCATTATTTATTTGGTCGCTAACCTCATAAACTTTGACACACTAACTATGACTCATCTAGGAAAGTCTTGATTTTTTCCAATATCAACGCATGACTCTGAAATTTTTTTGGACAAACCTCTAACTCTAGATACAAAAATCATGGTGCTAACACAATCATCAACACTCCCCCAGGGAAACATTTGCATTCCTGCAAAGCTTTTCCTAGACAGAGGCTTAGTGAAAATGTTAGTTATCTTCTCATCTATGGATATGTGATGGAGCTTCACTACTCCTTCCTGCACCATGTCTCTAACAAATACCTACAAGATCCTTTGAAAA
>JASDQU010244750.1:50194-66264 GCA_032191745.1 Picea mariana | reverse complement strand
TGATAGGATCGTCTGCTCCGTCGATTTTCTTTTCTTCCGCCATTGAGGATTTCTTGGGTGTGTGAGAGAGATTTTATTCAAGAGAAACAAGCTCGAGACCCAACTTTCTATACTCAGACCTCGTCGGGGACATGTACTGAAAAAAACAATCAAGAGCAGCTTGCTCTGATACCACTGATCCGGATTATTTTTGGCATGAAATGAGAGCGGAGATATAATAAAGAAATGCACAGAGATATCACGTATATCCAGTAATATAACAAAAACATATCAGATATGCAACCATAAACACAGAGATACATTAATACATGATTTCTATTAATGAAATAAATGTAGAGAGACTGTAAAAATACAGAGTGAAAGACTCGCTAGAATGGTGGCAGCTTATCTCTGAGAAGAGATGTGACGGCTACTCGCATTCGCAAGAAGATGGTTACAATGAGGCTCTGGAGGCCTTTTTACAATAATAGAGAATGCCAAAAGTCCTAGACATCGAAAAACCTAACCCTAGGAGATGAAGCACCAAAAGTCATGTGGGCCTCATTTGGGTAAGTTGGTGCATCAACTTCCTGGGGTCGTAACTTTTGCATACGATCTCCATTTTAGGTGCGTGATAGCTCGTTGGAAATGTATCGTCGAGGAGATTCATTTTGGGGGCTCAATCATGCCTTTGGATATCATTGAGAACCTCGATCTAGAAAAAACTTCATTTAGGACCTCAAAATGGCCCCGAAAGTGAAAACCTGCTAAAAATAGTAAATTGCCAAAATGGCCAGAAAACTATTTTGAGCCATTTGGAAAAGGTGGGTGGCCCCTGATATTCACCTGGATCAGTAATTGTCACCGCGCATACTCAAGGATGGACGGTCCTCGTCTGCTTCAGGGTTTCCACCATAGAAATTCCCGATTCCTCATTATGACGAGATGACGTCAGCAGGGTCCCACACGGAGCTCTCCTATTTTCGGAAAATCGAACTTCGTGATTCTGAATTGCAAGTCCTCCTTGTATCCAGGACTCACAAAATGTTGATCCCTGACTTTCTTCGGATTTCTGACATGCATCCCAAGTGGATGGACGACTCAGATTGACCCTCGAGTTTCTCCAATTTCAAAACCAAAAACACTTACCTATGCAACCTCCGGTGTCTGGATATCCGATGTTGGATGATCGAGACACGTGTCCTTCCCGAGATCCCCAGCTGTGGTCCTCTCGTGGTTTTGGGGTTCAACAGGTCTCAGATCCTTAATCTCGAGACTCCCGATATGTCGATGGTTCTTGATTTCTGCCACCTGTCCCGACAGATGGACGGTTTTGATTGTATCGGGGTTTCACTATGGATTTCCCCAACCTCTTGTCCATGGGATTTACAATATCCTGAACTCCGTTGCTAAGTATCCTGATGCCCTTCGGGACCTTCAATCACTTCACAAGGTTAAACCCTGTGCAACTCCTATCTGATCGGACGGTTGATGAATAACGGGGAGAGGATCCAACGGCTCATGTTATCCTGTGAGTGAACTCTGCACGCTATCATAACCTCCTCACTTCTCTGGTAGATCTGACGGCTGGCAGGATTTCGCTAATCCTCCCCATAGATTCCTGACCATCGGTCTCTTCCGTTTGATGATTTCTACGAAGGAAACCAAGGATTCTTCCATGGACTTATCCACTTGCGCTACAAACTTTTGATGCCCCTCAATGTTTTCAAAGGCTTTACTCCTCCTGAGATTCTCACAAATTCGAGCCTCAAAGAGGATCCTTGCATGCACTCCTTGCGGCAACCTCCAAACACCTGAAGTGTTAAATGCTCTTTGATCTTACGCACACTCTGCATCAACGGTCTCTCAATAGCTTCGCTCATATACACAACTCTGAGACTCTCCTCTCAGCCTGCGCACTCCTTGCATGACTCCTGTGCCCAACTGCACTTTGAGGGAATGAGAACAAAACTAAACTATCTGATCCCTTTGTCAACGCACTCCTTGCGGACAAATTCAACTGCACTCCTTGCAGGAATCTTACTCAGAGAGAGAAACAATTGAAACTCATTCTCCTTACTCTCAGACTTCAAATTCAACCATGAAATCATATACACAACATATAAAGCAAATGTATAACAGGAAGCAAACATTCATGAGCATATCATTCAACATCAATACACAGAGAACAAACACAACACCATGAATTTGAATCAAAGCTTTCTATTAATCCAAATATCTATACATGGGTGTTCTTACACAACTCTCTGCTTCTCTCCTATGCTCTTCTTTATGCTTCAATAATGTTACAATACACAATGAGGGTGTCTATATCACATTTCCCTCTTTCCTTCTAAAACTGTCTAATCTAGACATTCAATTCTACCTACTTGCATTAACTACTTTAAACGCCTTCTATCTACTAAGGACGAGAGATAATCGCTCAAGGTCCGTTACATTTTAAAAGTGCGCTTCTTCTTAATGACTTCATTTAAGATTGTGCATCAATTCCAAGGTAATTTCAAAACTTGCGCTGGCGCTTGTGTAGTTGTCTCCTGCTTCCACGCTGGCTCGCTTGATGTTGGTGATGCTCCTGCATCATACTCCCTGGCTTGAAAAATTTCATGGGCTCCTGTCCATGAGCTCACACACGGTCTGTCCATGTTTTTGAATCTCCCCTTCATTCTCCTAGCTAGCATATTCAACTGGATGGCCTTTCCACTTGACCAGATACTCAAAGTTTTTTCCGCCTGGTCTTCTTACCAATTCTTCTGTCCAATATGTGCTCCTTCTATGGATGCTCTACAACTGGCATCTGCTTTTTCCACTAGATCACTAGCTGCTCATCCCCTGTTCCTGCTTCCTCACATTTATATGGGTACAAATCCGAGATATTGAATATCGGAGAAATTCCGATCCCATCGGGTAATTCAATCTCATAATCATTTGCCCCAAATTTCTTCAAGACCCTACATGGCCCGATTTTCTTCATCTTCAACTTATTGTATGTTCCTCTTGAGAACCTTTCCTTTCTCATATATGCCAGAATCAAGTCACCAACCTCGAACTGAAGTTGTCTTCTGTGCTGATCTGCTCTACTCTTATATTCCTGACTTGAATTCTGTAGTCCCTCCTTCACTTGGCTGTGAAGTTCCTTCATCGCTTCTACAAAATCTTCTGCACTAGCACTTCTAGTCGCATTCTATTCTGAATCTCTCAATTTAGAAATTCCCCTCGGTTGTATGCCATAGACAATCTGAAATGGACTCTGTCCTGTACTTTTGCTAACTGAGTTGTTATAACCAAACTCTGCCTGCGGCAATATATTGTCCCACTGGCTGTGGTGCTCTATCACCAAGCTTCTTAGCAAGTCTCCCAGACTTCTGTTCACCACTTCCATTTGTCCATCCATCTGAGCATGATACATTGAACTAAACAACAAGTTAGTTCCCAGCTTCTTCCATAAGGTCCTCCAAAAATGCTCTATGAACTTCATGTCTCGATCTGANCCTGTACTTTTGCTAACTGAGTTGTTATAACCAAACACTGCCTGCGGCAATATATTGTCCCACTGGCTGTGGTGCTCTATCACCAAGCTTCTTAGCAAGTCTCCCAGACTTCTGTTCACCACTTCCATTTGTCCATCCATCTGAGCATGATACGTTGAACTAAACAACAAGTTAGTTCCCAGCTTCTTCCATAAGGTCCTCCAAAAATGCTCTATGAACTTCATGTCTCGATCTGAAACTATACTCCTTGGCAAACCATGAAATCGAATGACCTCTTTGAAAAACAGATTCGCAATGTGAGTTGCGTCACTGGTTTTCTGACATGGAATGAAATGTGCCATTTTGGAAAATTTATCCACCACCACAAAGATTGAATCAAAACCTCTTTGTATTCTTGGAAACCCTAATATGAAATCCATGCTAATCACATCCCATGACCTTTCTGGTATGGGAAATGGTTGATAGAACCTCGCATTGTGTCTTCTTCCCTTCTAATGCTGGAAAATTCTACATCTGTCCACGAATTTCTTGACGTCTGCTCGCATTCCCAGCCAAAAATATGACTCATTCAACTTTGCAAATGTCTTGTCATGACCAAAGTGTCCTGCTAATCCTCCATTGTGTTTCTCCTTTAGCAAGTTCTCTCTCATGGAGCATTTCGGAATACACAGCTAAATACCCTTAAATAGTAACCCTTCTTGGATCATGTATTCGACCCATTGGCTTCTGTCTCTAAGAATTGGATTCTTAGTTTCTTCGTACGCTTCCTTAAAATCCTGATCATCTGCGTACATGTCCCTAAGATCATCAAAACCCAACGTTTTGACTTTGAAATCCTGCAACAACAAACACTTCCTGCTCAAAGCATCAACAACTTTGTTAGTAGTACCAAAAATATGTTTAATCACAAATGTGAAATTCTGCATATACTCAACCCATTTGACATGTTTCTGATTCAACTTTTCCTGTTGATTCACAAACTGCAATGCATGATTTTCACTGTACAAGACAAATTCTTTCGGGATCAAGTAATGCCTCCATTTCTTCAATGCCTGTATGATAGCATAAAACTCCTTATCATATGTGGAGTATTTCACTTTCGCTTCATTCAGCTTCTCACTGAAATACGCTATCGACCTGTCTTCTTGACTCAAGACTGCCCTGATTGCAAATCCACTTGCATTGCATTTCACTTGAAATGTCTTTCGGAAATCTGGCAACGCCAAAGTTGGTTGTTCCGTGATTTTACTTTTCAACAGATTAAAACTTCTCTCAACTTCTTCTGTCCAATGAAAAGACTTGTGTCTTTTCTTCACTATGTCCATCATCGCTGCGCTAATTCCACTGAAATTCCTGATGAACTTTCGGTAGAAACTAGCTAATCCATGGAAACTTCTCACCTCAAAGATATTCTTCGGTGATGGCCAATTCTTGATTACCTCCACCTTATCTGGATCCATCCTCAACTCATTAGCCGAAATAACAAATCCCAAGTAAATGAGCTCTGTCTTCATGAATGAGGATTTCTTCATGTTTATCAATAGCTTCTCCTGCTGTAACCTCTGCATCACTGTAGCTAAATACTTCAGATGTTCTGCCACTATTTTACTGTAAATCAGTATGTCATCTAAATACACAATGACAAATTTTCCGATGAACTCCCTCAGGACTTCTTTCATCAACTTCATGAATATACTTGGCACATTTGGTAAGCCAAATGGCATAACAATCCATTCATACAACCCTTCATTTGTTTTGAATGTTGTCTTCCATTCATCGCCTTCTCTCATGTGGATTTGATGATAACCACTTTTCAAATCAATCTTTGAAAAATACTTTGCTCCACTCAAGCAATCCATCAGATCATCCATCCTTGGCAATGGAAATCTGTACCTGATGGTTGTCTTATTAATCACCCTTGAGTTAGTACACATCCTCCAGCCTTTGTCTTTCTTCAGACTGAGTACTATTGGAACAACACATGGGCTCAAGCTTTCCCTGACCAAAACTTTGTCCAACAACTCATGGACTTGCCTCTTAACCTCTTCATTCTCTTGTGGCATCAATCTGTACGTGGCTTTATTTGGAAAACTCGCTCCTGGTATGAGATCAATATGATGAATCACACTTCTGATCGGTGGCAACGAACGAGATAATTCGTCCACTACTATATCAGTGAACTCTTCCAGTAGTTCCTGAATTTCCTCTGGTAGATCATCCACTCTTGTGCTGGTCAAAAAAATTCTAGGATTTCTGACCACAAAGAGCTGTGGATCTTCCTTTTTATTAACCTCTGTAAGAAGTTCCTTCCCACTCATGAGAAGTACTATGTTTCTTACTTCCAGCTTCACCTCCTTATATTTAATTGGAAGCAACATGTGTGTCCTCCCATTCTTCTCTAAGTTGTATTTGTTCATTCTCCCATCATGAATCACATTTCTGTCATATTGCCATGGTCTACCCGACAATAGATGACAAACATCCATAGGAATAACATCACACAAGATCTTATCATTGTATCCTCCTATCTTGAATTCAACTAAACATTGTTTAGTGACAGTTACCTAATGTCATTTTTGTAGCAACGAAATTATGTATGGGCTTGGATGATCAATTGTCTCCAGCTCCAACTTTTCTACCATCTCTGTTGAAATGAGATTGTCCGTGCTACCACTATCTACAATGACCTTTCATACCCTATCCTTGGTCTTGCAAGTAGTCTGGAAAAGTATGGTCCCTTGAAATGAACTCTACACCTCCTTCTCTAGTGTCAAAAGAGATTTTCGCATCATTAGCGATCTTCCGCCTTCAGCGTCTTCTGCCTCAACATTCCACCTCTGTGCTTCGGCGATGTGAGTTTCTCCAATCTCTTTCTTTTTATCTGGACACTCGTAAGACTTGTGCCCATTCTTTTCACATGTGAAGCATGTTATTACTCCACCTCTTCCTCTTCCTCTACCTCTAGTACAAGGAAAAGTATTATTGTCAGCATAATCTCCTCTTTGCTCAGTATGTTGCCCTCTCTATTCAGCATATTGCCCTCTCTGTGAGGTTCCACCTCTCTCAGTTCGAGTCCGAGGTTTCTTCTAGTCTTCCTTGGGCTTCTGAGATTTGTCCTGGGCAACTGATTTGCCTCTGGGCTGACTTCTGCTTTGGCCTCTCTGACTCTGCTTTCGTCTCAGCTTCTCCTCCGCTTTCAGAGCCATATGATAAGCATCTTCCACCGTTCGGATGGTTACCATGCTCATCTCATCCTGAATGTCATATCACATACCATTAATATATCTAGCAACTTTTTCATCATCGCTCTCCCGATGACCTGCCTTGATGTTCAGTTTGTAGAACTCTTCCGTGTATTCCTTCACTGTCATCAGCTTCTATCTCATGTTTTGCATCCTCCTGAACAGAGTAATTTGATAATCCCTGGGGATGAATTTAGCCTTCATCTTCATGATCATTCTATCCCAGCTCTTGATTTTCTGCTTGCCCTTGTAGCGTCTGTGAGCTTGTAGTTCATCCCACCACAATGCTACATGTCCCTTTAATCTTGTGACAGCATGCTTGAATTTCTTGTCCTCTTCGACATCTTCATAGTCGAAGTATGTTTCTAGAGCTCTAATCCAATCTAGAAGCTGCTCTGCATCCAAGTTTCCCTCATAAACTGGAATGTCCATTTTCTCTTTTGCACCCATTCTTGCAATATCTCTAATCAAATGTTCGTTTGATGGATTTGTTAATGCTCTGTAATTTTCCCAAGGCTGCAGAGGCATTCACAAAGGTAACCTCAAACCACTTGGAGTCTTGGATCTAGCCCTCCAAGACTCAGAGAGGGCTCTCTCTGTATGATTTAAACTTGGTATGGAATAGGATAGAAGTCAGGCTAGCTATGAAAGTATGGGGTTGGGGTTTTTAAATGGTTGTTTCGAGATAGCAAGGAGGGCCATTGGGGAAATGGGGTCTGCGCTTAAATATGTGATTCACTCTCAAATCTAGACAAAGCTCTTATACAGGGAAAGGTAGTGGAAGTGTTGGATTGAATTAAGTTTGAATGGTGTCGATTTGAAGAAGAACTAGGGGAGGAAAAAGCGAGCAAATGAGCATTTAAGAATTGATAAACTGATCTTTTTAGAGGAGAAACATAAAGATTATCACAAGATCAGATGCAAAGTATTTTACAATAAATTCTTCTCTGTTATTATCTTCTGACAATAAGAATTGAAAACAAGTGAAAAGATGACAGGAAAAATACTTAACAGAGAAAGAAATGTCACCAATACATACGCACAAGAATACTGTAAAAAGCATGCCCATTACTGATTGATAATTTAAAGATTACAGAAAATTTTTCTGGAATGGCAAAGCCCACGATCCAGCAAAGAAAATTCCACCCTCACAGGTCGAACCCCCCTTTCATATTTTACATGTGCCTATATACAAAAATGTCTCCACCTTCCAAAATATCCCATCTTTAACTCTTCTTTCTAAAAATAGAAAACAGTTACAATACTGCATGACACCTGTAAATGATCTCTTAAAACAAACAAAACAGTAAATTAAAGGAAAAACTAAATTTGGAAACTGTTGGTTGGTCGTCTCAAATTTGCAGGAAGGTTGTTGATGCTTGTCCCTCGAATCTTGGAAATAATGGCCACTTGTCCCTTTGACTATTGGTCCTCTTCCTGGGAAAAAGAAACATACTCTTCCACCTCCTTCTACTATTGAACATGTTCAGTAGGCCAATGGGTGCAAATTTGAGCCCCTTTAGGCTGTGCACTGGAACAATGGTGAAGATCTCAAACGAAGATGCCTGCAATATGATTGCAGAATTTGAGTGTTGTTGCATGATCACAAGCTTGTTGGATTGGTTTAGATAAAATTCATACTCTTTTGCATTACCCATTGTAGCTGTCTCGGGTCTCTGTGTCCATTCAACATCCTTGGGGGATACAGATCCAGAAATCGGCCTGTAGAAATGTGGGAAAGCTTTGATATTTCTTTCCTTGGGACACCACCCAGCTCCTTGGTAGTTGAATGAACCCACTAATCCTCCAAACTGAGTTAGAAGGTGATCACTAGATGATCCCCACAAGTTATCCATTCTCCATGGTTAAAAAAAAATATATCCCTTGTTTAAGTTCCATAGCTTCAACATAGTAATACCATCATGGGATGGATCTGTGAAGATGCAATCGCGAGTAGGAAGAGCGTGATGTTGGAACTTGAGGATTGAGCCATTGGGAAGAACAAGCTTCTTGAGAATATCAAAGTCATGGCCTCCCACTGCATCGCTCACATACACTGGGCCTCCACATATGGCTCGAGAAGTTACATGGAATTTGTCACAAATGTGATTGGACTGAAACATATCCCAATCCGGTTGTATGAAGTTTCCCATCCACAAGCTGTTGAATTCGCAATGGATCATATGGACTCCTTGTAGCCAGTAAGAACCCATGGGATCACCGTTTGGATCCTGGAACCAGAAATCATCTCCCACTCACCCCATAGCTATATGTTTCATCCCGAGGAAGAAAACGTCATTGCATTGCTCCATGCTGGATGAATGAAATCCACTTTCACTCCTGTGGTCGCCACTCTGGCCAGATATGAATGCATAGAATTATAAAAATCAACAGCCTGATGAGGATCGACGAGGCCAATCCCTGCTTCTACAACCTTATCCACAGCCAAATCCTCCATCATACAGTTTACAACTGGGGAAATCTTGATGGGTATGTGCTTTATATTGAGGTGTGTAGTTCCTGGCTTGAAACCACCCCATCCACCGCAAAGCGCATGCCAAAAATAAATATCATCAAGCCCCTTGAACTCCTTCCTCAGATCATCAATAAATGCCTTTAGACCCATTTCTGTAACAAAGGAATTATTAACACTAGTAATCCTAGTTTCCCCATCTCCATTTTGTGTTGATTATGTACTCTGACCTATGAATTTGGACTTGGATCCATAAACATCCACACTTAATGATACGTTACTATTAACAATAGAACCTTCACATTCTGCATCTTCATGGATTTCCGATAATTCTCCAGTTACCAACTCGGTTGTTTTATTAGCCAATCTTGCTTTCTCAGCCCTCTCCTGAATTATAGCCATTTCAATTACCTTTTTGTGCTTCTCCTGATCATATTTGGGAGCATCAGGCCTCCTCATAGTGCCTTCTCTGTATGTTTTGAACTTATCATACTCCTCAAATCTGTATATCATGCCTGTCATCTGAGATCCTCCAAGGACAAGATATTTGGCACCTTCCAGAGGATTCTTCTAGCTATCGAAATTGATACTCTGCCATCCATCATCAACTATGAGAAACCTGGGAGGGAACCCGCCATCTACAAAATCCTTCACTCCCTGCCAAACATCGATAGGATCAACAGTCAAATAAAATGCATCCCAGGTACACCATCCAAATCTGTCAACTATATCAGGGATCCTCCTCTCTTCTAGCAATCTGAAGGTGCCAAGATGGACTCTCATGGCAGTATATGCTTCTCTCATCAAGTCAAAAGGATTATCATTCATATGAACATAAACACAGGCCTTGAAGCTGGAGCCCTGGATGAGGCTTGACCCACTCTCAACACCCACAACTATGTTGTCATCTACTCCAGGATGGAGAGCTACTCTGAATTTTCCTTCAATAATAGGTATGATCAACATATATGAACGTATGTCTTCAATATGCAAAAGAATCAACTAGGTCTCTATTTGCAGGTCCGAGCCATTTCGACCTGACAACATGGTATCCCACCATACTTTAAAATGAAAAATACTCATAAACTTGATATCCTTCTGGCTAGCAAGGAAATACCCTGCAAAACTATTGCTTGAGACGTATGTATAAGGAATGCCCTCTGCCTCGATTGCTCTACGGACTTTGGCTTTCACCTCACACACATTCTTTGCAGGATCCAATGTATGGACATTAACAACATCATTTCTGAACACGGATGGAAAAAACCTCTTGATGGTTCCGACTTCTTTAATAGCTTTGATATTATTGACCTGGCTCTCTATCTGTAGTGATCCGACTATGGAGATTACCATGTCCAATTTCTTCACTGCCTCCACAAGGCTTGCATGATCCTCTAACGATCCATGGACTATATTAGCACCTGAGACCTTGAAGGATTCCAGAAGCTGGGCTTTCTCGGAATTAGAAGAAGTCGTGGACTCTCTGACCAGAAGAAAGGTGGGATGGCCGAGATCAAGGATAGCCTTGGCAACAGGGTGACCAATGTAACCTATTGAACTAATTAGAAGTATCCTGCTACTGCATATTTTGTGAAAACTCCATTTATTTGTTCGGTTTAGTTGCTCGGATTAGGGTTTATAAGCTGTGTTTTTTGCATGGTGAAGAAAACAATCCCATATTTTGAGAAAATAATGAAGACTGGAGAATTTAAATTCATCACCCCCTGCAAAGTTGGTCGACGTGTAGTGAAAGAAACATGGACCCGTCGACTCTTCGGTTTCCCCCTCGTGTTTGGTCTTGGGCGTTGATTTGGTGTTGCGTGCTAACCCATGACATGCATTGCATTTTTGTGTGACAGGTTGCGTCGAGCTGGAGTCTTGTGTTTGAGCGTTGGCTTGCAAGTTTGTTGCTAGGCTTGTGAAAGGTGCTAAGTCTCGGTGTTGAGTGCTTGGAGATTGTCCCTCGGCCAATATACCTTTTGGAAAATAATTTTTCAAACAATTTATATTTTGAAAAACAAAACAGAACTCTCTGCATAAAGGCCGAGGGGCCAATCTTGGCTCAAAAGACCAAAAATCGATTATAAAAACCAAATTTGGCTAATAAACCACAAGAATAAAATTTTTCCATTCAAATCAATTCATAATTTTTTCCTAAAATGCACCGAAATTCTTACATGCTTCGAAGTTCGCGTGCAGGTTCTTGGCTTATGCTTGGTCAGAATCAAGCACTTTCTGCTGCCTTCACTATGCGTCATGAGCAAAATAATAATGCCTGAAAAAGATATATATTAGTCAAAACACTAATTCCCCTATTATATAGGGTTCTAACAGCATCTTCGGCTGCAACGGCTTCTTCATGTTCAGCCTCAACTTCACTTTCGGAATCACTAAGATCCCCAGCACTAACTGTACACCTTTGTGTTGTCTCCATGTCTTCAAGTCTAGCACATAGATCATGCATCTCTCTCTCCGTGGCTAGATCTGTTATTTGCCTGCCTCTTCTTCTCGGTATTTCCCTATCCTCTGGATCGGGTGACTGTCTATCTCTTCTCCTTGGTGGCATGATGAATTCTTCCCTTCTCTGCTACGGAAATCAAAGAACCTTTCTGTGCTCTGATACCAAACTAACGTAGCCTCACCCCTTGCCTCGACAAAAGGCCTCTGCGTTGACCTCCCAGTCTTTAAGGATCGTTCAAATTTCACCCTCGAGCCAGAGTGGCTCCTTCAATTCTCCCTTGGAATATTTATTTAAATTTGACCCACAGGTCTTTTTCGGAACCTTACAGCCTTTAGGCTTGATCCCTTCTCCGTTCACAATAGAAATTCACAATCAGGTTTCGGGGTTCTCCAATCCCCGATGTCACAAACACTTGCTTCCTCGAATTCCCGATCTCCGATATCATTTCTCTTTCGGGACTTTTCCCGACGATCGCGATTGTCGCCACGCGTCCTCAAGGATGGATGGTCCTCATATGCTTTGGGGTTTCCACCATGGAAATTCCTGATTCCTCATTATGATGAGATGACATCAGCAACATCCCACATGGACCTCTCCTCTTTTTGGAAAATCAGACTTCGCGATTCCGAATTGCAAGTCCTCCTTGTCTCCAGGAATCACGAAATGTCGATCCCCAGCTTTCTTTGGATTTCTGACACGCATCCCAAGTGGATGGATGGTTCAGATTGACCCTCGAGTTTCACCAATTTCAAAACCAAAAACACTTACCTATGCAACCTCCAGTGTCTGGATCTCCGATGTTGGATGATCGTGACACGCATCCTTCCCGAGATCCCCTGTTGTGGTCCTCTCACGGTTTCGGGGTTCAATAGGTTTCAGACCCTTAATCTCGAGACTCCTGATATGCCGATGGTTCTCAATTTCTGCCACCTGTCCCGCCAGATGGACGGGTTTGATTGTATCGGGGTTTCACTATGGATTTCCCCGACCTCTTGTCACGGGATTTCCAATATCCTGAACTCCGCTGCTAAGATATCCCGATGCCCTTTGGGACCTTTAATCACTTAACAGGGTTAAACCCTGTGCAACTCCTGTCTGATCAAATGGATGATGGATAATGGGGCGAGGATCCAATGGCCCATGTTCTCCTGTGAGTGAACTTCGCACACTACCGTAACCTCCTCGCTTCTCTGGGAGATATAACGACTGGAAGGATTTCGCTAATCCTCCCCACAGATTCCTAACCATCTGTCTCTTCCCTTTCATGATTTCTACGAAGGAAACCAAGGATTCTTCCCTGGACTTATCTACTTGCGCTACAAACTTCCGATGCCCCTCAATGTTTTCAAAGTCTTTACTCCTCCTAAGCTTCTCACAACTTCGAGCCTCAAAGAGGATCCTTGCACGCACTCCTTGCGGCAACCTCCAAACACTTGAAGTGTTAAACGCTCTTCGACCTTACGCATGCTCTGTAGCAACGGTCTCTCAATAGCTTCACTCATATACACAACTCTTAGGCTCTCCTCTTGGCCTGCGCACTCCTTGCACGACTCCTGTGCCCAACTGCACTCCGAGGGAATGAGAACAAAACTAAACTATCTGAGCCCTTTGTCAACGCACTCCTTGCAGACAAATTCAACTACACTCCTTGCAGGAATCTTACTCAGACAAAGAAACAATTGAAACTCATTCTCCTTACTCTCAGACTTCAACTTCAACCATGAAATCATATACACATCATATAAAGAAAATGTATAACAGGAAGAAAACATACATGAGCATATCATTCAACATCAATACACAGATAACAAACACGACACCATGAATTTGAATCAAAGCTTTCTATTAATCCAAATATCTGTACATGGGTGTTCTTACACAACTCTCTGCTTCTCTCCTATGCTCTTCTTTATGCTTCAATAATGTTATAATACACAATGAGGGTGTCTATATACTGTTTCCCTCTTTCCTTCTAAAACTATCTAATCTAGACATTCAATTCTACCTACTTGCATTAACTACTTTAAATGCCTTCTATCTACTAAGGATGAGAGAAAATCACTCAAGGTCCGTTACATTTTACAATTGCGCTTCTTCTTAATGACTTCATTTAAGATTGCGCATCAATTCCAAGGTAATTTCAAAACTTGCACTGGCGCTTGTCCAACTGTCTCCTTTTTCCACGCTGGCTCGCTTGATGTTGGCGATGCTCCTGCATCAAATATCCTCATAAGTTTCCTGATAAATGTCACCTTTCCCCATTAAATTCAATGTTTCTGCCCATTCATCTCTGATGCCTTTGATTAGAGTTCCTTTGAGTACTTCACTTGGTAATGTACCATAGGGTGATCTTTGCAAATTACACTAAAATATTTCGACATATTCTTCTAATGATTCATTTTCTTTCACAGTCATTTGAAAGATTTCATCTTTTAGGTCTCTGGTTCTGCAATAATCCTGATATTTTAACAAGAAGGTTTGTTTCATCTAGTCCCATGAATTGATGGTTCCACCTCCCAATCCCATGAACCAGTGTAGGGATGCTCCCTTCAAGGTAGAGGGGAATAGTTTTAATTTTTTGGGTTCAAAGGTGTAATCATACCCTCTACATAGGACATCAAATTCAAATAGTAATGCATCCGGGTCTTCTGAAATTAGTCCATGGAAGGTTGGCAGGTTTTGTAAGGGGATTGCTTTCATGGAGGATTGGAAATTGGATCAACTATTGAATACTCCAGCATGGAGGTCTGGGTTTGTTGTTGATTTGGTTGTGCCATTTGATCGAAAATGTGCCAAAAATTTTCAGGAGGTTCTTGATCCAGGTATTCTATTTGAAATTGTCGATTATTTAGTCTTCCAAGGAATTTGACTGCACTCCCTTTATCTGGGATTTCGGATATGCCTTCCTCTTTCGTAGGAGACTTGGGATCAGGTGGTGGTGGTGGTGGGTATGCCTTGGCAACCCCGCTAGTTTCTCCTATTCCCTCCTCCAGATTATTAGAGATTCCCTCTTATAAGGGGTTGAGTGGTGGGAGATCTGTTTTCTAAAAGCTCTGCTTGGTCCCTTTATTTTTGCTATGAATCTCAGCATGGGCCGTAGTTGGTGAAACTACTTCCTGAGGGATTCAACTAGGTCCAATCGAAGCTTGAGATTCACCCTTTTTTATTATTTCATCTATGAAAGTGCTTCTTCCAGGGATCACCGAACCGTGGGTTTTGGTCATTTTTGGTGGGGGTTTTGGTTTTTTAAGATCCTTTTTTCTATTCATACACACTTCACACAACAACAAAAGAAATTTCGAAAAAAGAAAGCACCTATGAATCCTCTTAAGTGTCAAATGGAGGTAAGTGTTGCCATAAGCATTTTACTTATTACCTGCGTAGGTTCTTACCTTTTTTCTTCAATACCTGGTCCTCTAGAGACACAACCTATGCTACCTTTGACATTATCCCCGGCAACGGCGCCAAAATGTTGGTGTCTAAAGATGTCCTAAAAACAACCTTATCTTAACATTAATTTGTCAACCTAGAGATTCGTCTTTTATCTCAAGAATATCAGCAAAGCCTATGCAGGTAGCCTAAAACCATGTAGCTAAACCAAATCTGATTTCATCAACAATAAAGTTCCTCAACCATTCACCAAAGGTTCTAAGAACTAAATGGAATTCAAATCTGATTACTAAGATGATGGAAAATGGAAAGGAACTAATTAATCTATTGAATTCACTTAACTAGAAAGCAGTAATTGAATCTAAGTAAGGAATTGCAAAATTAACTATCAATTATAAATTTTGATTACTAGAAAGGAAATAATTAATTACTCTATCTACAAAAAGAAACAACAATTGTAATCTAATTAGAAAGGACAACTAATGTAACTTTTGCCGAAAGGAACAACTATTGTAACTTTTGCCGAAGGTTTGCAGGAATGTGATCATATACACCATGTCTATTACAGAGCTACAAATCAGATTTTGATGATGAAATTGATGAGGGATTTTGGTTGTGGTACATGTTGAGTACATGGTTGAGACAAGTAGTTGATGAGTTGGCGCACATACATGAGGTGTATAGTTGATGATGTTGGTACATATTGATGAGTCATAGTTGATGAGTAGTTGACACATGATTGGTACATGCTTGGTACATAGTTGGATTCACTTGTTTATGGTACATGTTGATTGCAGGTTGGTGCATGGTTGATGCACTTGTTTATGGTACAGGTTGATTACAGGTTGAGGTACAGGTTGATGCATCATTGATGCATGGTTCATATTTATTGGTACAGGTTTACAATGGTATATCTCACAATGATAATGTGTCAGTGGTTCCATCATTCTACTTCTACTTCAGGGTGGAAGGATAGGGCAAGGACATGTGGTTATAGCCACCTTTCGGTTGTAGCC
>JASDQU010244750.1:36441-49576 GCA_032191745.1 Picea mariana | reverse complement strand
TAGAATTCTGAGTGAAGATGAAGAAAAGAAGGCCGAAATGCAAGGAAGGATAAATTCTTTTGATGGTGCTTTCTAAGGTATGTTATTTACAAGTCATCTCACCATTTTCGCTATAATTTTTTTTCTATAATGATTCAGACCGTGAAATTTCTATAAAATTGAGAAAACATATCCAAATATATGTGGTAAAAAATTCATCTTGTGGGTCATTTTATTTTTGGAGTTACACTTTGTGGAAAATAGGGTTTGTGGCCAATCCAGAAAGTAGTCAAAATCAGATGTTTCGGGTAAAAACGTCATAACTTCTTCATAACAGATCCAAATTCAGTGATAACAAATGTGTTGGTTAGGGTATAGTATTTAGTATTCTATGTAACATTTATAGGTCAATTCATCAAACATTTTGTGTGGGGCACGCTCTACAAGGTTGCTCTCTAGAATAATCCAGAATTCAGCAAGGTATGCCATTTTTGCTATAACTCCTTTTCTGCGAGGTTCCAAGTAGTGACACTTGTAGGAATTTCATAAAACACATTGACGAACATTGTGTATCAGGTTCATATCTTTATACATTACAGTTTCAAAGTTATGATTACTTCAAGTTAGGGTTGTTGAATAATCCAAAACTAGGTATGTGAGACTAAAGAAAAGTTTGATGAAAATGTTAGTCTCTTCTTTTTAAAGTTAAGGAAGTTTTGCAGGAATGTGATCATATACACCAGGTCTATTATAGAGCTACAAATCAGATTTGTATGATGAAATTGATGAGGGATTTTGGTTGTGGTACATGTGAGTACATGGTTGAGACAAGTAGTTGATGAGTTGGCGCACATACATGAGGTGTATAGTTGATGATGTTGGTATATATTGATGAGTCATAGTTGATGAGTAGTTGACACATGATTGGTACATATTTGGTACTTGGTTGGATGCACTTGTTTATGGTACAGGTTGATTACAGGTTGGTTCATGGTTGATTCACTTGTTTATGGTACAGGTTAATTATAGGTTGAGGTACAGGTTGATGCATGGTTGATGCATGGCTCAGATTTATTGGTATATGTTTACAGTGATATATCTCACAGTGATAGCGCGACAGTGGTTCCATCATTCTACTTCTACTTTAGGGTGGCAGGATGGGGCAAGGACAGGTGGTTGTAGCCACCTTTTGGTTGTAGCTGGAGAACATTGGGGGTCATAGCCTCCTTCTGGTTGTAGCCAAAAAATTGGGGATTTGGAGCTTCCCTTAGGTTGTAGCCTGAAAAACTAGGGGGTTGGAGCCTCCTTCCAGTTGCAGCTAGAAAACAAATTAAGTTGGTGCTTCCAATGAATGTAATTCTTCAAGACATATAAGAAAAAACATTCTGTGGTTTTCTCCCGATTTGGGTTTCCATGTAAAACACTGGTGTACTGTGTATGTGTGTGATTTTTTATTTCTTATTGGATAATAATTCTACATTGATATAACATTTGAAGAAAAATGATTATAATTATGTTATTACTGATTCACCCCCCCTCTCAGTAATCCAACACTTCCTTCTAACAACATGTTGTTGGCTTCTTTGAAAAATCAACATCTATTCCAGCCTCATGATCATCATCATATTGATCACACTTGGGTAGATTATCCCAGTAAGAAAAGTCATCAAACATGCACATCATATCAGCTAATGTCTCTTCAACAAGCTGAGATGGAGCTTCATCTTTGACTACGTTGTGAATTGAATACATGAAATAATCCTTTGATGGTTTAGAATATTGAGGCTGGGCTACAAAGTGTTTGGGGACATTTATCCTTGTCCGTTCTGGCACTAATGGAACATAAGGTCTTCGGAAAACAAGCTCCTTTTTCCTACCAATTTCCTACATCATCTCTTTTACAGTGTTGGCCAGAACATCTAGTTTCACTTTTGAAGATGTCATCCGTTTATTTTATGTTCTATCTTCCTCTTTTGCCTTTAACTTTTCTTTTCTATTCAGCAAGTTAGCTTCCACATCAACTGCGATCTTTTGCATTTCTTCAAGGGTGGCAGTGTTTCTTTCTCTTAACTAGAATGTCATCTCAGGATCGAAGGCATCTAGGTAATGCAAGTGAGATGATCCTGGGGGTGGCCTTATATCAGCAGGCATTGCATGATATACCTTATTGAATCTTGCTAAAAATTGTTGTACTGTTTCCCCTGGCTGTCTTTTCAAATGGTTATACTCTTCAAGGATGAGAAAGACATTTTTCATGATCACCCATCGATCTAGGAAAACTTGCAAAAACTGATGGAAATTGTTAATGCTTGCAGCTGGGAGATTTTTAAACTAGTTCTTAACTTTACCTTGCAAAGATAGGGAAAAATTCCTTATATATACAATGTCAGATTCAACCTCATAAAGGTCAAGGAAATCTTCAAATCTATGGATGTTTTTTTCAATAGTAATATTGGCATTCTCTCCATCAAACCTGGGCAGATTATTGGTACAATTTGCAGGGAGGTCATGGAGGGTAAAAGACAAATCTAGGGGCTTGTATCTATCTAGGATTTTGGCAGGTAGAGGAGGTGAGGCAAGAGGCTTACTACCATCCGAAGTTTTAGCAAGAGTAGGAGATAAGGCAGGAGGCTTATGTCTCACTAGGATTTCTATAGGTGCATCTGGGATGTGCACATGTGTATGGGTATGTACATAATCTACAATTGGGGATCTGATCTCTTGAGGCTCATAAATTTGCAGATGATCAATATAAACTTCAACAATATACTTTTGATCAGGCTTAGAATAAGACATAACATAATTGCAGATATAACCAAAGATGTCTTGAATGCAATTTGAGCTTGAGTACCTGGTCTTTATAGGATGCTTGGTCATGCTTTAGGTTCTTCATCCAATGGAGTCTTCGAATTGGAATTGATCTAGAGATTGGAGTCGCCAGGTGAATGATCTCAACCTTCTCATGTCTGGTCACTGTCCACCATCAGTGATCAGATCTAGAGCTTTGAAGTGTACTACTGGAGAAAGTTCCCCAGTATGGTCGACATTATGTTATCACTCTGTAATTTTCCTAAGGCTATGAAGGCAGTCACAGAGGAAACATCAAAACCACTTCGAGTCTTTCATATATCCCTCAAAGACTCAGAGAGGGATCTCTCTGTCAAATTTAGATTTGTTTGAAATAAGATATTAGGCTAGCTATGTAGAATATGATTTGTTTTAGAGTTTATGGTTGGGACAACAAAGGGTCATTGGGAGAAATGGAGTCAAAAATTAAATTGGGAGAAATGGAGTCAAAAATTAAAGTGTTGAATGAATGAATAGCTAAAACAAACTATAACCAAGCAGGGTAATCATATCAGTGGATCCTTTAAATTTTATAAAATGGGAAAGGAGGAAAAGACAGAAGTTCATTTCAAATGCAGAGTAGATCTCATCTGAATTCTACATTTCAATCATGGAAATAAAACACAGATATTGTTTGGAGCCAGCATAGGGTTTTTAATAACAAATCCCACACATTATCTTCTCATAAACAATACAGAAGGGAAAAAGAAGGTGAACAGGAAAAATAACAGGTTACATAAGAGAAAACACTTCACCACTTAAACATGACACAAAAATCTGGAAATAGAAATGCCTTTTTATTTCTTCATAACAATGACTTACAGTATTTGAAACATTTCACAATGGACAAGAATATCTCCTTGCCATCTCCCTACCAGTCTCCCCTCATTCACCTTGAAAGCATAGGCTTTATAGCCTTTACAGATATCCTATTAAACAAGAACTGAAATACTAAAATTAGTACAAGATCAAATAGTTTCCACAAAAACAGGATCAGATCCTATCTTAAGGGGCCAAAACCCTATCAACAATGTCACTTTCGAATTCCTTCTTTGACATCTAGGCAATCCTGGCCAAAAATAACAAAAATCCCTAAAAATATTGAACTATTCGCCATGAAAACACAGGTCGAACTTCTGCAAAAAGAGGGTCGCTCAGACACATTTTTCTCTTCAACTCTGACACCTGGGAAACAACTGAAGGATTTTTTTTATATGATTATGTTGTGGACAAAAACCTCTTTTTTTTTTGCCAAATTCGTCTCCAGATCGCCGTAACAGCTCCTACAAAATCGGGGCTGTAACAGGAAAACCAAAAATCCAAAAAATGAGGCTGAGATAAAGATTTGATTCTCCCAACTGGTAGCACCTTTTCAAAATATGGAAGAATTTTTTGTTATTCAGACCATTATGAACAAAAACCTCTCTCGGTTTTTGAAAATATGTCTTCGTTTTCCTTAAATCGCCTTTGAAAAATGACATACTTAACAGGAAAAAATGGGCGAAATTTGGGAAAAACGGTTTTTTGGGCAAAAGTGGTAATTCCGATCCCCCGAGGTGGTAAGCGGTTTTTTTGGTTGGGGGGGGGGGTTTCCACTGGCATGTGGAGCCTCCAAGTGTCCATGGGTGGGCTTTTGAAACAACCAATATCAGACCCCCCAAGTTGATGGGACATGGGGGGGGTCTGATATGCATGGGAGAGTGGGTAGGAACTTAGGCTAAAGGTTTTTTTTAAGTTTTTGTTTTCATTATTTACTTTTATATGATTTAAGTTTTTTTTATTAGTTTATTTAAAATACATTTTTTTTTTTTTGTTTTAACTTTTTATATTTGTTTTTTGTGTTTTGTTTGTTTTATATTTTTAATTAATGTTTCTTTTTAATTTATATGTATTGTTTATTTATTTTATATGTTTTTATTAATGTTTTTAATTCGTATTTGTTTTAATTAATGTTAAATTAATAAACACTAACATTATTACTCATTAACTAAATTAATTATTAATTAATTAATTAATTTCTAACAAGACTTTAACCTAGCTTATTTGTCTAATTACCCTAACTTTATTAACCAATTGATATTTTTAGCCTAAGTGTGTTTATTCATGCAGGGACGAGTGGTGGGCGAGCTATGGTCAATGGGACAAAGGGGAAAGGGAATGAGTGGCACAACAGTGGATGAAAGATGCAGCAGGGTGATGGAGGATCGGGCGAATTGGATGGAGGGGGAGAAGGAAACAACTGAGAGACCAACAAGCCAGATGTCTTCATCATGGGGGCAACGCCAAATAGTAGCTGAAGAATCAAGTTACCTATGATTATAGGACCCTAACACCTCCTTTAAGCGGCGCCATCAACCAAGATAGTGTGCCTAGAGATTTTGACTATGCTTTGGTCACGACGTACCTCCCAAAAGGGATACACGTAGTTCATGCCAACCAAGATAAGCTCACAGCCTTGAAGTTTAGTGACTTCAACCTTGGAGATCAGAAAGATTATCACATGCTTGCCCTGCATAAGTACTTGACTAGGACCAAAGGAAGAAATTCAAAGATTATCCCACAGCCATGGACCCAGAACCTCGTACAGTCCACACTGCTCAATGTGATGAAGATCCCACACTTCGACCGACACCAGGAAGTAAACGCATGCATGAAATTGTTTTCATCCTACTACCACGGAGGTTACTTATGGTTGAACCATCACATCACTGTGGATCTGACCTTGATCAATTGGATCACAAGGCTAAGCATGCAGGGCCTTGACCCATAGGATTTTTACCTTGGAAAGACCTCAGACTGAGCATTAGCGCAGAGAATCAAAGAAACTTATGGAAATGTCGAGAAGGGCAGATGAGGTTACAAGGTAGCCTCTATTCAGAACAATGTAGTATACCTTACCTGTCAGCTGATCGTGGGAAAGCTAGTTCGCAAGAATAGACCAACCCAAGTGACTAGATTCGCATTTGACCTCGCAGGAAAGTGTGCAGAGGGACTATAAATGAACTGCGTGTAGTACCTTGTAAACCAACTAGATCTTGATTGCACAGAATCACAAGACCAAGGGTATGAGTTCCACTCTAACTGGCTTCTCATACTAATCGCTTTCATCGCCTGGGAGCTACTAGAAGGCACTACTTTTCTAGATATTGAACTCTTTGAACCACTGGTCGTGAAGTTCTATACACTATGGTACTCCAGTGGCATCAACAAGCATTGGCATTCCAATGTTTTCTTCTATACCTACTACAATCAATTGAAACAAGCCATCCAGTCTGAGCCTTGGATGACCCCGAATACCCTCCATGGGTTTTGGTCCTTAATGAAGTTTAGTGCGGACCACCACTTTATTTATATAACAGTGCACACAGATGGACATAAGCAGTAGTTACAGTCCTATTACAAATTTACAAAGGAATACTTAGAGGAAATCACTAAGGAATGGTCGGTGGACCTCCTTATTCCAGCCAACCCTGTGGAGTTGTCCGATGTAGACAGCCCGAAAGTTGCATAGGATACACCCGGACCTAGTAAGATGAAGAAGCCTGAAGAGGTTCATGATATAGATAGTGCATATGTAAGGACTTCCTCTATCACACCAGATGAAGAGGATGATGGTGAAGATATAGAAGGCGTAGAAATTGAACAACAAAAAGGTGAAGTACCACCGCCTAGGGACAAAGAGGACTTATCGAAGAAAAGGAAGGTTTCACCTCTGAAATATTCCTCCCAGAAGAAACCTAGAACCTTTGTAACCAAGATGTGGACTACCCTCACATTGGATGATTTCAATTTCATCATTGCAGTTGTGAACGATGCTTCATAGGAGGTATTATACAAGCAGGAGGTGAAGTAGGAGAAGATGTATAATCGTATCGAGATTGAACTCCAAGGAGTACAATAGGCACTCCAGTCTAACTACGCAGTCTTCACTGCACCTCTGACAATAGGAACAATAGAACCAGGAGATGAGCCAATCCAATTACACCATATCATCGATAAAGTTGAAGCTAACCTTCGACAAGCTCAGGAAGAGACAGCGCAAGCCATCCAGGCTTTGACACAGGTACAAGGAGTACTTGTCGAGTAGTGCAGTGCTGCCGAATGAGAAAAACTTTCTCTTTAAGTACAGTGGGACAAAGAGAAAGCAGAGCTACAACAGAGTAAGGAGCAGTTGATCACAGAGAAACTTGAGATAAAGGAATAGGTCAACAGATCAATTTTATCTATGACCGTCATAGAAGTTAGAGCCAAAGAATGAATTCCACAGTAGGTGGCACAACTTAAAGAAGTGATCCAACAACTTCAGCAGTGCATTGCAGACCTGGAACTTCGTACTGTGCCCGAGACTCCTCAAGAAATCAGAGACCTAAGAGAGGAAATTGATCGCAGTGCAGTTGGCAGAATAAAATCCCTTTCTTTGGAATGCAAGCAGTTGAGCTCTAGGAGTTCTCAGACTTATGAGAACCTCACAGAGAATCCAAAATTGTAGGAATTGGAGTCACAGCTCCAAGAAGCAAAGTAACACGCAGATATGTTATAGGTGCAGTTGAAGGCCTTGTCACCAGTTGAAAGGATGAAGAGGTTTCCAAAGAAATGCACCGCCTAGCAACAGATCCACATGATCCAGAACAAAGTGATGGAAGTCTCTCAACGACTTCAACCAGTGCAAGAAAAGGCATGCCAAGTGTTCACCAAAGTTGAAAGCCAARGAGTAGAACTTGAAGAGGTTGTGAGTGCAGTAGAACATCGCCGAGAAGGACCAGTCAATGATGCACTCATCTAGCAGTTCAATAAGCAAGAGGCAGTAGCACTATAATAGGTTGAAGCAACTTGATCCAAGCTCTAGGYRTTCGAGGCATAATTTATCATACCAGAGTGACTCGGGATGAGTCACAAGTGAGTGTTGGGGGCCTATTGGCCCTTGACCAAGTTTTGGGAACACTTGGTCATGTTTRACCRTTTTTGGGACTTCGACAACCTATCGAATATGGAGCGTCAGACGAAGTGGAGATTGTAGAATCTCGGCCCACTTTTGRGTCCCTTTTTGGGTTTTGGGGAATATGTAATGGGAAAGGGATGTCGGCCTGTGGGTTTACCCATGCTTAGGCCCATTTTGTATGTATAAATAGAAGGATAGGCAATGTAAGAGAGGGAGTCAAATAGTATGTCTATGTGATGTATGCTAAGTGCAGGTAAGGTATGTAAGAGCTTAGTGCCCATATGAGACTTGCAAAAGCTGAGTGAAAGTTACTGTAAGAATATGTAGAAGGATTTTGTGCTATAACACAAGGAAGAAGGATCTAGCGAGTTGCGTAGATCTTTTGTCCTATGTGCAATAGGGTTTGGTGGCTATGTGCTTGTAACCGCTTGGCCAATGATAATAAAGAAGAAGAGTTGGTGGACGTAGCCCCAGGGTGGGGGTGAACCACGTAAATCTGTGTGTTATTCTTTGTGCCTTGACTTGATGTGCTTATCTCTGCTTTTGCTAAGTGCTTTGATATATTTAGATAGATCTATTTATGCTTTATTCTTATTATATGTAGTAGATCTGATATGTATGAAGATGCTAGTGCTGATCTACTGGATCTGATCTATTTTACTATTGCTAAGTACTAAGATACCTTAGATCTAAGTCAATGTTGTGATGCTCTGTGCTATCTGTGAAGTATAATAAGGGTTGAATATTGAAGAATGGTCGATGCTAAGTGCTTTGTAAGCGATATAATCATAGATCTGTGTCCTAGCTAAGGTTGCATACACTTGAGTCTTGCAACCATCCCTGCCTCTACCTCGGGTGAGACTTCATCTTCTTCACAGGTGTTGCCTAAAGGGTCAGTAGTTAGGGTTTTTTTGGTGTGCTCTTGTAGCTTTGAACCACTAGTTTTCCCCTGTGCCAACAATATATATGTTGTATGGTTGTGGGATGATATAATTTATGCCTCGGATTATGCATCCTAACTGATGTTGTTGTCAAGTGGTTCGGCTCTTAAGAAATAAATAAAGGTTATACCTCTATGTGTTCTTGGTAATTGTCACTGTTCAAGTGGAAATTCGTGTCTCCTATGAAAACATAATTTCACTATGTGCATCAGTTTTTATACTCTACCCATTGTTGTTTCCTCTATGGATAATTGTTGTTCTATTTGCCCAGACCGAGAGTTATAAGGAAACCCTATGGATTCTATTGTTCTTGTATCAAAAGGGTCTTTGTATGTGGATGATATTCCTCTGAGGACCTCTAGTTATCTATCTTATTAATGACTGAGCATACTCTCGATTGTCTCCTTGTATTTTTTGTGACAGAGCACGTTTTAAAACCCAATTGTTTTGCTCCCTTCTCACATCTTCTGGTTGTCAAAGATTGGTAATCAAGTGCAGTGGTTATGGAATGTTTCGTCGAGTCTGTATCTCATCTTCCTATGATGAATTGGTTGAGAATTTGTGATTGGGAATGAGTAATAATATGAAGTCAAGGGCTTCCTCTTTTTCGTTATACTCCTAATCACTGTATTCTTACAACATTTTCTTGATTGCAAATTGGATACTCTTGTGTGTTTCACTAGGTGCGATCATGGTTATAGATAGTTATGGAAATGGTGACTATGTGTATTTCGTTATGTTCACTGTGTATCGATTATGGAATCATCATGCATATTGTAAATAATTTCATCAACAGTGATGAAGCTCAAGTTTTATATTGACTGTGGTTTCATTGCAAAAAACTTATTGGTTGATATGATGAAGAGTGTATGTAATTAGGCATGTTCTAGAAGTCTATTCGATTTGGAAGGGACCTATGCATATGTTTTAAATTGGTTGATCATGAATTGATAGAAAGGGTATGATATTTTTATAGTGATGCTTATGGGATAGAGGTGGAGAAATGTTATTATGTGTTTTCTTTTAATTCTTAAAAGGAAAGAAAAGAAATTAAAGACAATCATTTTCTTAACAGGATTGTGGAAAGTTGTTTCAATTATGAGTATGATTGCAGATTGTTCTAATTGAGAAGTTTTGAGGAATTTAAATGTTGAACAATGAACAATTTTGATACACAATAATTATTGAATTGGTGTTGGTATTTTTTGTATTGAGTACAAAGTTATGTTTATTGATTACTTGATTTGTTTTATGAACAATATTTGTTATTTCCCTTCCATTCTCTCACTTTTCCGCACATTACAAGTCCCCTCACCTTCCCAGATTCACTATTCACTCCATGTTCTTAAAATTAAATTATAGTTAAATGAAAACTATGTATTATAGCAATTGAAGGATGACACAGGGATGAGTTATAGTTGATATGTTTTGTTATTACAATACAGTTGATTGTTTGATGATTTTTTGAGCAGTAATCATGATCTACCCCCTTCATTTTACCACTTTTATCTCAATACAATCCCTCATATATCCTAGAACCCTTATTCACCCACTGCTCATTGACAAGTATAAAACGATTTTTACGGATTGGATTGCATGAGTCTGATGTGTTACTGAGCCAAAATTTGTTTCATATTTAAAGAGATGCCATGTATGGTTTGTTGAAGAAACTAGTTGCTAATAAATAATGCATACATGAATGAGGAAGAGGAAATTGGAACATGGGCCCTAGAAGGTCAAGGTTTTCTATACATTTTGATGTAGACTCACAAGAGTTGAACCAACTATTCCAAGCTAGATTTTTTAACTGGATTGTACAAGGAGTGGTCCAACCTAGGCCAAAAAGGCCTCCTTTCCAAGCCCCACATGTCCTTGGTATCTCAGTTCCCCCTCATGTCTCTTTACAACCTAGATTCCCTTAAAATGATGGATAGAAAGAGACTATCCACCCAACAGTCTCCCAACATCGTGGCTGGCCCACTTTGTCTTTGTCTACTTCTCCTCCATCAATCAACCAAATTTTCCAAGATGCCCCTGCACATACACCAATATAGTATTCCCACGCAAGAAAGAGGTTAAAAATTAAATCTCTCCATGCACATGATAAAGGAAAAGTTTTTTCTTCCCCCTCCTCTCCCTCAAATGACTGCCAAATCTGTTTCATCCCACATGCATTTGAGAGATGTTTGCTCTCATGTTATCAATGAGATCGGGTCTAAAGGCTCCACACAGCCTAAGGAAAATTCATATAAATCAAAGGGAGACAGTAGCAACAAGATGAAAATTGTCTCCTACAGTAGAAAATATGGTTTTTTAGTGTTTTATTTATTGACTGTTGAGAATAGTTGACTGCTGAAGTTTTGGACAACACACTATTTTTGGATATGTTGGATACTATATTTTTCGAATATGGTTTCAAATATCATTGACATTAATTTTGAAATTATGAGAGTGATTATGGGAGCCACAAGGAGGGATGTGTTTGATTGATTAACTAGTTGTGTTTATGCTTGTTAAAGAAACTAAAGGGATTCACAAGGGGTCCCACCTACTAATTATTATTTAATTAATTCCCCCCCTGAACTAAAAGTTAGTTGAGTTTTATTTAACTTAACTAAAAGAGGTAGTTTAAGGAGAAATCATACTAAGGTCTGCTCTTGAGTTTTATTGAGATAGTTCAGTTTTCATTCATTCTTTAATTCATTGAAATCCTAATTCACTTTTATGATATCAGGGTCCTATTGTAGACAACAAGATTCAAGGCTGAATTACATCATTCAGACACTTGTTTTTTAGAGGTGTTGATCTATCTTTGATATTTTGTTTAGAATTTTCTATTTTTTAATTAAATTTCATGACTAAAAAAGGATATTGTGCAGAGTCGAGTGGGAAACAATCTGTGGCAAGATGATCTAGATTTTAAAGTTTAGTTTTTTACTTTTTGTCAGAAGTCCTTTTGTATGGTTTTCATCGGGGACATCTAAGTTTGACTTTGGTCCAAACTTCCTCAGGGAATTTGTAAAGAGAACTATTCTTTTGATAAATTGGAGTGAAATAAGTGATTGCTTTGTGTCTCGTCTGTGTTAATTATTGACTTGGTATTTTTACTTATGTCTCTACATTTATTTATGCATCTGTTATATTCAGAAAATTACATAAACCTTGAATTTTTCAGAAATCTTTTAATTATAAGAAAATCAGCCTAAGCCCTTGTAACCAATACTTGTGGATTAGGAAACAATTTCTGAGGCTATAAACATAGGGTGATATTCTCGTCTATCTTTATTTAGCCAAGCAATATATGAAAATGCTTGAGTAAGATCATTTCATATTTTTCCCTCAACATGGGGGATCTCTTTAACAGGATCAACCGATAAGAATACCCAAAATATATCCCACACATTGATCTGGACGTAAGGATGCTCGATGACCATGTGTTCCCCAACATTCGACGGTCGTATTTACACATGGTGGTGAGCACAACCCCCATTTTTACCTACATAAAGGTCCTGAAGTGGCTCATCAACCACATGGACAGGCATAAATTCTTGATCAATGATGAGAATGGCGAGTGCATCAAAGTCTTCCTCCCGACAGAAGTTCAAAAATACTACAAGCTCAGGGACCTAGAGGAGCAGCTCAACATGGACTTCGTGGTGAAGTTCTAGGAATTCCATGACCCCAACCGATTGATGGATTCATGGTGGAAGGAAAAAAATAAGTTCACTAATCGGAGCAATGGATGGTATGGAACAATCAACTTGAGGGAGCCATACATCTATTTGATGGCTCTCATCTGCCAGCTATATGGAGAAAAGGATTTCTCCAATTTTTCAAAAGCATGGATGACTTTGCCATACATAGTTTCAATCATCGGGAGTAGCTTCAATTGGGGAGAAATAATTTCCAAAAAAATAAGCATTTGTGTATAGCAGGCTCAGACACCGAAGGAAGGAGAGGCACCAACTTTCTACATGGCCTCGTACCTGCTCGATGTCATGTGCGCAAGGAATGTTTTTGCCGAAATGAATATGAGCTGGCATGTTGCAAAGCTATGGGAGAATAGGTACAATAAATCTTACACACTCATCTGTGATGAATTCATCACCCTCATTTATTTTATTATTTTCAAGAAGGAATGCCCAAGGCTATTGGCGACAGCCAGGAAAATGATAGCCAAGGTAGGCCATTGGTACTTGGATGAGTGTTCAATCTACATCAGGGTGTTTGGGGCCACAAGAGTGCCACATATCCTATTAGCTCATGTCCCATATCGTCTCATCATGGGATAAATTTGTTATCATACCATCATGTAGGGCTATAACTGCACATTGGTCAAAGACAAGAAACAAGCTTTCATACCCTACAGTTTCCATGTGGGGTTCTATCTGGTAAAGGATACTTCTCAAGTCAAACAAGAAGGGTTGAG